>JAEQBH010000397.1:0-144837 GCA_016808115.1 Tetrastigma voinierianum
TTTAAATTTTGGTACTCCTAATCCGGAAGTTGGCATTGAAATGCAGGACTCGTCGAGAGTTCAGGTTTTGTAGTCTTGAGGGTTGAATCATTTGTGAAAATTCGGCGGAGTAGATCTGAGGCGGCGGAGTTTGTGAATAAGAAAATTGAGAGTGAGGTTGGGATGAGATCGATCAGTTTTGAAAAATTGAGTGAGATGTTGGTGAAGAAATTTAGGATGGTTGCTGGAGTCTGGAAGCTAAGCAGTTAGTAAGTTCGTCCAGGCACTCACTCTGTGGAAGCTGCCTGCCACTGAAGCCATTCTTTGCCCTCTCCATCTCGATTCTCAAGCTAACATCCGCTCGTCGAATCGGAGCTCGATTGGGTTCGTTCTTGATATGGGTTTCACCTACTTGATTGATTTGGTAGAGGACTTTGGGGTGCTATCTATCTTCTTAAGCCAGTATTTGGTCTTGGCCTCCTCTTGCATCTTCAGTTCCTCCATGGACCATGATCATCAGGGCTTAGATACACGGTTGTACTACGAGATCTGTAAAAGCTACGAATCGAAGGGATGAAATACGGTTGTCAAAACATTCATTCTTTTTTTTTTCTTAATGTTTATAGTTTTTTTTAGTCATTAATGTTTTTAGTTTCAAAATAGAAAACATTTCGATATTAAAATATTCGGAATGTTTTTAGTCATTGCTGTAAAAGGTTATTTTATAAATGTAATGTATATATTAATACTTCGATTTTCCGATATCCGATAATGTAATGTATCAGAGATATATATCAGATATATCGGTTGATATTTTTACATAAATATCAATAAAATATAAATTATTAAAAATTTATTAAAAATTGTTTATAATTTTAAATTTTGATAAAATAAGTAAAAATGTTATTTTATAAATATAATGTATATATTAATACTTTGATTTTAAATATAAATATAATGAATAGTGATTTCATTTTATAAATATAAAATTATTCATTTTATTTAAATGTATTTAAAATTTATTTATTTATTTAAATATATAAAAAGTAACATTAGATATCAAATAATATATATAAAGTAACATTCCTTACATGAAATGTGAAAAATCATATAAGTATCTTAAAAATTAATTTAAAAATTTTTAAATTTTTAAATAAGAATGTTTATAAAAAATGTATGGTTCAAATTTTAAGAATTAGATTGGAAGAATAAAATACTACAACATTATAATTAAAAAGTAAAAAAAAAAAATTTAAAAATTAAATATTTTAACTATAATGTAGTAAATGTTGATTTGTAGTGGGAAAATAGTCTTTGACACATAGTCATAAATTCATAATCTAGCTAGGTAATATTTGGATGTGATATTTTTATTATATTTTTCTCACCTTATTAGGGCAAATAATTATCCCTTCATAACTAAAAATAACTGCCTTGAACCTAGAATCTTAAGTTTTTAATATAAGTTTTTTCTAACCATTTTACTAAATCCTATTTATTTATGTTATGTTTTACATGTTTTCAAAACATTTCATGCCTTCCCATATTTTATTCTATGCCACCAAATTTAATATAGACTTAAATTTTATGTCATTTTTTCACAAATTTTATTCCATATTTTCCTTCATTCTCTTACCTTTACTCAATGATTAAAATATCGATTTCAACGGATACATCAGTACTTGGATTTTACGGTTATATTAGATATATTGGAGATATATAGGATATATCGAAGATATATTGAATATATAGGAGATATATTGGATTTATCGGAGATATATCAGATGTATATAAGAGATATATTGATGGATATTTTTATAAATATCGATAAAATATAAATTATTTAAAATTCATATAAATAATTTATAATTTTAAGTGATAAAATAAGTAAAAATGTTATTTTATAAATGCCAATGTATATATTAATACTTCGATTTTAAATATAAAAATACTAATGAATAATTGATTTCATTCTATAAATATAAATTATTTATTTTATTTAAATATATAAAAAAGTAACATTAAATATATATATATATATATATATATATATATATATATATATATATATATATATATATATATATATATATATATATATATATATAAAGTAGCATTCTTTGCATGAAATATGAAGAATCATATCGTATCTTAAAATTATTTTCAAAATTTTAAATTTTTAAATAAAATGTTTCTATCAAGAGCTTTGGTTCAAGGTTAAGAATTGGCGAAAATAGCAGAATACTACAACATTATAATAAAACAGTAAAAAAACATTAAAAAATTAAATACTTTTATTATAATGTTAAGAATTCAATTGATTTAATAGTGGGGGAAATATGTATTTTACACATAGTTCTAATCTAGCTTCAGATAATATGTGGATGTGACATTTTTGTATGTTTTCTCATTGTGGGTAAATAATTATCCCATAATAACTAAAAATAACTACCTTGAACCTATAATTTTAAGTTTTTCTAACCATTTACTAAATCCCTATTTATGTTATATTTTACATGTTTTCAATCTTATTTCATTTCTTCCCATATTTGATACAAATTTAATACGGACTTAAATTTTATGTCATTTTTAATAAATTTTATTCCATATTTTCCTTCATTCTCTCTTACCTTTACTTAAAGATTAAAATATCGATTTCAATGGATATATCGATTATGAATTTATGAATACTCTTTCAGATATTTGATACAGATATATGATGAATATTACACCGGAATATAAATAAATATATTATTAAAATATAAATGGTTAAAATTGATAGAATAAAGTGAATGGGTTGATCTTTGTTGTCGCATCCTCTGATACTACAGTAGAAGTTGTGAAGAGGATGTCCTTTTCCAGTTCACATACGTAATGTTTTGTATTGGATTGCTTGATTAGGAATTCTTGTGCTCTGTTTTCTTCTGCTCCACGTCAGCTTCTTTAGGTGAATTTTTTTGCCATCACTCCCATTTTTAAAGCCTTCTATTATTATCGTGTGTTATACGAATAAATCTAGATTTTATGGTTTAGGGTTTGAGTCCATGTGGATTGTGGATGGATTTCTTGCTTTAGAGTTTCGAATATTATAGAATTTTGTGCTATGGTGCTTTTGTTTATGTTTTTTTTTTTGTTTAGAGACGATGGATTTAAAATTTCAAATATGAGTCGATGTTGATTGTAGATAATATTTGCCAAGGCAGAAAATTTCTAATTTTTGGAAAAGAAATCGTAATTTCGGTAAAAAAATCCAAGAATTTTTCTGAATCTCGGATGATGAAGCGGATTTCAGTTGGAATCCTCTTGTGAAATCTATTGCTGTTGAATTAGTCGAATTAGAGACAGTGAATTTACGTTTTTCAAGGCATCGAGTTTGGTGCGATCGCGAAATACGAGGTGACAAAAATCACATATAACATGTCTTCCATGTAATCGTATTTGTATGAGTAGAAATGGTCGAACAGAGCGGCGAGATAGTGCCAAATGTCAAAAATTCAAGCTTAGGGATATAGATGACATCATGGAAATTATTTTAAATGATAATAAGACAAAACATGCATAGTATCGTCTCCTACAAATGAGAAATTGAGACCAAAACGTGAGAAAACCAGAAAATTAGATGCAGTAGCTGATTTTGAGAGTTTTAGTGAGACAACATCCAACTTCTCTCTAGATTTGTAGGTGATCAGGCCAGTGAAATCCTTCGGGCGGAAGGAAGAAGTTGTTACACGCGGAGGCTACGGCGTGGACTCCGGTTTCTTAGAGTTTCGACAAACTCCGTGAGGTAGGGTTTCATCCTACTTGAGTTTTACACTTTGTTTAAGTGTGTTCTGATGTTTGAGTTGATTGAGTAGTGAGTCATTTGTTTGATCGGTCGAAGCTTGAGACAATATTAGGAAATTTTGAAACCCACATTTGTGCTGGATTCGTGACGTACGGGCTGTTTGGGTTGTAAATTTTATAAATTGTTAAACAATTTGTGTTGTGATATGTATGAGGTCGGAAATGATTATATAAATTCGGTTTCACAAGGTGAAACTGATATTGGGTATTTGAATGTGAAACGGTGACTCGAGGGGTTTTGAGCATTTCACATGAATGTGTTTCCTGAACATAAGTTTTGTGTGAAAATGTGTTTGGTCGAGTAATTCAAGTTGAATTGCTCGTGTTTGATAATTAGCCCACGTGAGCTAATTTTTGATGTAATGGATTGTGAAATTACATGACATGTTTGTGTGATTTAAATTATGTGAATATATGCATGATTACATATTTGCATGTGTTATATGATTATATTGGAATTGGCATCATGCATTCCATATGCACTAGGACACCCTAGAACGATAGGAGTGAGTGCGTGAGGTGGTTTATTGAGAGAGTGGTTTGGAGGTTGACTAATAATAATATTTATCGGAGGGTAGTCCAGTATAAAATATCAATCGTCAGTCATTGATTGATATACATTAGAGGGTTGTCCACTTAGTAGATAATCGGAGTCGGTCCAATACTTATATCGGAGGGTTGTCCATAATTAAAAACAAATATATTTGTTTAAAATAATGTTTCTTATACGTGGCTTAGGCAAGTGTGAGGGAGTCGGTGAGGACTCGGGGTATGAGTTGATCATGTAGACATTCAAGTAGGATCACGCATGTACTTGGATATGTTTTCGATAGACATTGCATATGCGCATAGGTGGAAGTAACCATTTAGGGTGATTCCACTGCGAGCATTAACTCACCTGTCGAATTTATTATTTCAGATGCGGGGGCGCACGGGGAGGCGACTCATCATAGGCGGCTTTAGAAGCTTCGAGGTTGTGGCTTTGGTTTTATGATGTACTACATGTATTAGAATTTTAGATTTTAATATATGTTGTATAAGAGTAAAACTTTAACTCTTTTAACTATGGTATATAGTTGGTATGGTTATGAGAATTGTTTTATGGAACCAAGATGCCGTTTTTACTCATATATATCTTCTGATGTTGATGATTGGGACATGTGGTTCTTGGGTAGAGCTCCCCGTATAAGGGAGACTCTGCCCGATTTTCATGAGTTGTGTCGGGTTGTCAAACGTTATGAGTTTTCATTTGGTTGTGGGTGGTCGACGAACTCCTGAGGAAATGGGCGTCCTGATATTAACATTAGTGATTAGAAATATCTAAGATTTTTGGTTTTAGATGTCATGCTTCCATTCCTTATATGTTCCATTTGTTAGAGATCCTTGGTAGGAGATTTTGTTAAAGCTATTAGTTTATTAGGTAAGACTTACTAGGTGACACTTTAGAAATGGTGAATGAGGCTATTGATATCAGTAATAGTGATACCACGAATCTTTTGGTATAAATATTTGTTAAGTTCATTAGATTAAGTTTATAATTCAAGTTTTTGCTCATCACATTTCAAATATTATAGAATTTTGTGTCCTTAGTGCTTTTGTTTATGGGTTTTTTTTTTTGCTTAGAGAGGGTGGATTTAAAATTTCAAATATGAGTCGATGTTCGATGCAGATCACATGAACGTTAGTGATTAGAAAAATCTAAGATTTTTAGTTTTAAATGTCATGCTTCCACTCCCTATCTGTTCCATTTTTGCTACATGAATGTGAGCCCGATCTTTGCTACATAATTAAAAAAATCCTTCACAAAGATCGATATCATAGGCGTTGTATCAATTTTTAAAAACTCATTCACATCATGAATGTACAGTCATGATTCAACAACCTATAAAGAGCTCGATCTGAATGCTTTTAATTTAAAGTAGGGAGCAGGTTTTAAGCCTCGACGAATTGAATACGAAGTTTCCCTCCCAGGAGTCTCCACAAAATAAACTTAGTCAGAGGCTTGTAAAATCCGAAAATATTAGAAAATTTTAAAAATAGCAAAATGATATTAATAATAATAAATTGTCATAATAGTTTAGAGAAGTTTTGAAAATTTTCTAGATCTCGGATGTGAAAGCAATTTGCAGATTAAATTTGTCTCGCGAAATCTAGTGACCGGAATAATTTACGTCGAATGCGAGACAATCGAAATTTTTCTGAGTTTTCTAGGTGATAAGTCGTCGATATCGGGGACGAGATTTTTACGAAAATCTCGGAAGTCAGGAAATTGCTTGAGCTAAGTTCATTTAAAATAAATTTAACTGAAAATAAATAAATTGTTTCGAGGTAGAAATAGATCTGAATGAGAGATTGACACATGAAAAAAAAAAAGTCAAAAAGGAAAACAAAGGAAGGATAACGAGAGTGAGAGTAGCAGTGAGAGCGAGAAGAGAGAGAAAAAGGAAAAAAAAATTTCTCTTCTTTATAAGATCTACGGAAATCGGACCATAGGTTTTATTAGGAGAAAGAGCCAAAGTTGATCCACACATTCTGCGAGCTACGCGTGGAGTATCAAAATTTTGGAGTTCGTCGAACTCACGGTGGGAATTTTCTCTTGGGTTATTTTATATTAAGGACATTTAATGGCTTGAGGTTTTCTTAGAGGCCATAAATTTTAGTCCCAAATTTTTGGGAGTGTAGGAATTTTAGAAAATTTTGGATTGTTTTCAGACAGTCTAGGCTGAATTTTCAAGACTGTTTTTGGATAATTCTAGCTAAATTTTCGGAACTGTTTTCTGATAGTTCGAGTTGAATTTTCAAGACTATTTTTGGGTAGTCTCGGATTGGGTTCGGGTTTTGTTTTAATCTCGGGACTGATGTCTTCGGGTTTTGTGGTGTGTTTTGATATTACAGTAATTCGATAACGAGCCATGAAGGGACCAAGAGGTGCCCTGTTTTATGTGAGTCCGAGATTTGGGCCATTTTGTGTGTTATTGTTGGAAAAAATTAAATAAAATGCCGTTGTGTGTAAAAATAATGTTAATATGTGTTTATGTGATGTATTAACATGGAAATAATGATGAATAAAATTTTATGTAGGAAATATAATTATCCGAATTTTATAAATGTTGCATGTATCTCTTATTATGCATGTAGCATGATATAACATGAAATGGCATATTGTATTTTATATGCACAGGGATATCAGCATATTAGGTGTGTGTTCATGGGTATGGTCATCCATCATCAGTGTTGATGAATGGGCAGTGAATTCGTACTTTGGACGATGTCCAATAAATGTCTCACGGTTTAAAACATAAAAAGAAATATAAATAATGTGTGTTGGGCTGAGCAAGAAGAGGGTCATCAATCCCCTCAGGTGAAAAGCCTGGAACATAGGTGTAAGAGACCCGCGGTATGATCCAAAAAGTTATGTATGGGTGTAAGAGACTATGACGTGGTGAAAAGTTCTATTGGCAAAGAAGACACACGGTCATGGTTATCACATAGACTTCGAGTTGTGTAATAGGAGTCGGGATTGACTCGGGATTAGTTGCCCATTGACACTTGCATTGGGGTCTTTGGTGGCCGATAAGGGCTCGGTTTATGTGTGTCATTGGTACTACCAGTGACGATTGTCACACTTGGCATAGGCATGTGTGAGGGAGTCGGTGAGTGACTCGGGATATGGGTGTGACACCCCCGACCCATCACCCACGTGCGATGTAGGGCGAGGGTGTCACTGTTCATCACACTTCTATACATATGCATATACATCTAACATATCATATCATTTAAACATGCTTATATATATATATATATATATATATATATATATATATATATATATATATATATATATATATATCATAACCCCACTTATCATATCATGTTACATTTCTTATCAACGTTCATATACATTTCGTATGTTATATTCAAGTCATTTGTTTTATGTTTCATGTCAGCATAAACCTTAGAAGTGGATAAAGGAAACTATAAGGGCAGAAAGTACATTATCATTAATGCGAACAATGACCATCTATTATAGCCCAGCTTATTTATTATCATTATGCGAGACAATGACCATCAATGAAAGGGCGAAGGCATTTAATTATCATTATGCGAGGCGACATGCCTCTTGAAAAGTCTTGCAATATTGAAATAGGGCCAACTGATCAGCATTCTTTAGACTTGTTTTTCCCTAATAGGCATGTCCATCTATCCCTCTACCAGGTTCTAAGCAGACAATCTATTTGTATTTTATGTTCAGTACATATCTCATATTCCCGAACAATTATTGTCATCCGGTGATCATATGCGATATTTACAATCATTTATTCGTATCTTTGCATTTTTCATATCTCATTATATGCATGAATAACTATGGTTACCATGTATGCTTATGAGCTATTTACTATCTTCCAATTTCATCAAGCTATATATGGATGGATTCTAGACTCGAGGTTTCGATGAGTCGGAGAACATCGAAACCGAACCGGACGAAGAAATTTGGCCGTCAGAGAGTTGAAGGCTTCCTATGAATAGTAACTACGAGCAGAACCAGCAGGGTCTACTATTTTTCATGATTAAGGCAATCTGAGTTCCAATTTCATCAAGTTATATAAGGATGGATTCTGGAATCAAAGGGCTTTCCATAGAGTCCAAGAACACCCGAAACGGAGTTCAGACAAAGAAATTATGACCGTCCGAAGTTGAAGGCTTCCTATAAACAGTGACTACGAGTAGAACTAGTAGGGTCTGCTGTTTTTCGTGATTTATGGACCTAATATGAGTTCCAATTTCATCAAGCTATATATGGATGGATCCTAGACTCAAAGGCTTTCCATAGTGTGGGGTCCACACCCTTCGTGACCCCTCAGGGTACCCTTCAGGTGGGTCCCACTCATAGGATATCCTCATTCCCACTGAGTTCCTTCGCCTCACAGGATATTCGGGCAGGGGCGCAGGGTCTTTAGTCGATGGGAAGCATCTACGGGTACCAGCGAGCTACTAGCTCGGTTGGTACCGAAGATGCCTCCGATGGTTTGCTAGGTCTGAGTTAAATCTGAGGCGAAGCCGTGAATCGAGGGTATCTGATGGACCCTGAAAAGTAGATGAGTGGACCCACACTCAAGAGATCCCGAGACATCAGAACGGAGTTCGGTTGAAGAGTATATTTGTCCAAGAAATTGAAGGCTTCCTATGAACAATGATTATGAGTATAACAGGCGAGTACTCTTGTTTCATGATTCTGGACATAATATGAGTACCCAAATTTTATCGAAGCTATATATGGATGGATTCTATACTCAAGGGATTTCCATAGAGTCTAAGAACATCAGAAGCAGTTGGACAAAGAAATTATATTAAGCTCAGAAAACATGGGTTTGGAGAAATTTTGACAACATCTCCTAAAACCCAGTATTTCCTAATCACAGATATTCCTCCCAGTGAGATTACAATCAAATCAACCTAAGTCAATACTGACCAAAAATTCCCCGAAAACCATGACGAGCAATTCCCCAGAAAAACACATATAGGGAAGACTTATGGTTTGCTAACCCGTCTTATATAATTAATGGGTTAGGAGGTTTCTAAGTCTCAAAATTTTGGGGAATCCATGCTTGGATTCCATACGACCCCAGGAATCAGCCCCGAATCAACCCGCAGAAGCAGGCAAACAACTCCCGAATCTAGTCTAAAGCGCCGAGCACACCACCAATATACCAAGTAGGGTTCTTTTAGACCCAAATTCATCAAAAAACAAAAAATGGGTTTATGGTTTGATTTTTCCATACAAAAATCCATACTTTTCCATACAAAACTTAACAAGTTCCATACATTTTCTTAATAACACCACGAAATATACCTGGCTAGTTTCGGACTTGTGTAGGAGTATATTAAAGCTAAATAGAATTTTTAGGAAATAAACGAGACCGGAATTTATATCCCTAGCGAGGTAAAGTGGAACTTATCAATTAGGATATATATGACATAGAAGAATAGATTGGATGCCAAAGTATAATATGAGAATAAGGATAAATTAGTAATTGAGCAAAGGGAATATGAAAATCAAAAAGTGTAGAGATGGGCTATAGTAGGAATAACAAAAGTTGATTCTGATATTTAAATCTTGAGGACTTAAGTGCAAATTAAGGTTAATATAGAGTATGAATAGAGGGAAGACAAACAAAAGATTCATTTTTTTTTTTCTCACAAAGACTAAGGCACCAGTAGGAGGAGAGAAAGAGCAAGAAGGGAGAAAGAAAAGAGAAAGAGGAAGGAGAGGAAGAAGAAGGAGAAGAAGAGGAGATCAAAAGGTATGTTTTCATTATGGAATCAAATGTCTTTTAGATATCTAGGGTTATTGGTGTGATTGCTAGGGTTTTTCTATGGAGATTGGGTTGTTTCAAAACCTAGGGTTTTGGTTGAGAGATCACACAAACCCTTGGATTTCTTGAAAATAGGGTGGTAAAACCCATATGGGACATGATAGTTATGGAATCCTCTCTTTTAAGAATTGGATTCGTAAATTGAGTAATTGAGTTAGGGTTTGTTCTAAACCTAACTAATTATCATATTTGGGTTAGTATGGGTCATTACCCGTATTAGAAGGGTATTTGGAGAATTTATGGAAAGGTTTGAAAGAAGAAGATAGAGTAGTGAAGAGGATTTGAATAGAAAAGAGATGTCAAGATGAGAATGAAATGGTTTTGAAGTGTATATGGACTATAGAGTTGAATTGGATGGAAAAATATGGAAAAATGGAAGCAAAACACAAATTCTGGTTAAAATAGACTTCAAGGAGAATCAAACATATAGAAATAGGCATCGTCAAATTCTGATTATAAGTGTCCTAAAAATTTACTCAAAGTAGGGCCATGTGTAAGCCACTGTCTGGCTCTCGGTGCAGGAAATGCTCTGTTTTCCTGTTTCGACCATTTGTCATATTTTGACCATAACTTGCTCATTTTTGATCCGATTTGAGCTATTCAAGTTGCTGGTTAAAATAGACTTCTAAGGAAAAAATTTATCTGAAGGAAGTTCAAGCAAATTGTAATCCCAAAGTGCCCATAAAATTTGTCAAAGTGGAGCTATGTAGATTCTGTTATGCCAAAATTGAGTCTCATCTAGATGTAAATACAATAGCTTGTGTTATGGTTGAGGGCTTTAGAGAAGGAATTTTAAATTGAAAATTTAAAAGATGTCATTGGATATATAAGACTGATCTGGAAGTTTCATAAATTTTGAAGACCATTTGAATAATTTTTGAGTCATAAAGTCTATAGAGTATTGTTGGAAAAAGGTTGGCCAAAATGAGTGGGTTTTTAGTGCTTAAGGGTAATTTGTTCATTTGGCTTTAAATGAATGTGTATGGTGGATTAAATGGAAGTTATGGTTAATGGTTAATTGCGGTTTTCTTGAAAAAGGTGAAAAAGACTATCGGACGGAAGCGGGGCAGCGGGGAAGCAAAGCGGATTGAAGCGGCGGTGGCGCGTAGTGAAAATGATATTTTGAAAATTGAGTTTTTTAAAAGTGAATGATTTAATGTTAAAGCGAAAGTTTAATGGAAATGTTTATGTAAATGTTGAGCATATGGAAATGTTTTATCTTGCATCAATATATATTTATATGTATATGAAATATGTATGCATATGTTAAGGTATTATGAAAGAAAGTTTAAAAATGTGTAAAGAATGCATATGTGTTTTAATGATAAAGTAAAGAATTTAAATGGTTATAAATGTATTTTGAAGAAATGTTTTATTGATGGATTACCACTAAGCCCCCTATGATTTGTATGACTAATATGTTGAGGTGCCTTAAAGCGTGTAAGGATTTAGAGGGTAAAGTTATAGGTTCAGCGGGGAGGGAATTAGGTGTAGAGTAATATCCTTTACGTGATAAGGTGTTATGGCCCGGAACCCAATGCAAGCGTGAGTTTCTCCGCGACGTAGTGGTTATGGCTGGAATGTGTCCCTCATAAGTGTGCCGAAGCGTCGGTGTGTTTATTCCCAGGTTAAATGAAGAAGAAGAAAGAAAGAAAGAAAGAAGAAAGTTTAAGGCATAAATGGATTTTAATTGTATAAAGAAAGTTTAAGGCATAAATGGATTTTTAAATTGTATAAGTATTTATTATAAAGAAAGAAAGAAAGTTTAAGGCATAAATGGATTTTTAAATTGTATAAGTATTTATTGTAAAGAAAGAAAGAAAGATTAAGGCATAAATGTTTAAGGCATAAATTGATTTTAATTGTATAAGTATGTATTACTTTGATATATACTAAAAATGTTATTTTAATGAAAATGTCTGTGTTTAAATTCTTTAGCTCATTCTTTTCCATATGTTTCAAAAATATTTTCGAGGACCGGGAGACCGGGTCTTGTGGGTGAGTACCCTCCTATGCAGTGAGTTGAGCCATCGAGGAGACGATGCATGTGAACTGCATTGTATAAATAGTTTTGCATATTTTTATATGTCGAGATACTGTCATGTATATATGCATATATGGATATATATTTGAAAGGAACTATAGCGGTCGGCTTAAGTCCGGCTCAACAATCTTTTTTTGAAAAATGCATGGAATTAAAAAGAAGTTTGGAAATGTTTTGATGATTTGAAATGAACCAATGTATGTGTATATATTGTGTTTGATTGGGTTGTGGACGAGAAGTCTAAACGGAGGATTGAAGTTAGTTGAAAGATTAGAAGTGTTTTAAATGTTTTCGCGGGTTTTGTAAAAAATTTGGGAAAGTCAGAAGCAATGAGAGGAAACTCTGGCTAATTTTTCTAAAAATCTAAGTGTTTGAAAAAGAAAGAAAAAAAAAATTATCAATTCGCTTCCGCATTATTTACTAAAGATATGTTAAGGATTGTAAAGGGGTTCGCTCCATGGATTTTATTTGACTGTTTTTAAGGAAAAGTTTCTATATCCATTGGAGTGCCGGGAGGTCCCCTCGGGTTCATGAGGTTAATCCGGGTCGGGATCCTTCATCTTCTCTTCTTCCTCTTCTTCTTCTCTTCTCCTATATTCTTCACTCTATGTTTTGTTCTCTCGATGAGAGACAGAATTGAATCTCGCTCCCTTTTGACCTTTAATTTTCATTTTATTGCACTTTGTCCTCAAACTCTCCTATATTTGCAAATCAAGTTATGCCATTTATATAATAACCTACCATCTTCTTATATTATGTTTTGTGTCCCATTTTGACAAGTTACAAATTTACCCTTGTATCTTGTACAAATTCCGGGTTTCGAAATTTTCTCACTTAGCAAAATAATAATTACGAAAAATTTCCAAATGCACTAATAATATACTCTAATTATGTTTAAAAACAATTAGGCTGTATTTTGGGGTGTTACAATTCTCCCCCCCTTAAAATAATTTCGTCCTCGAAATATTTACCTGTAGTGAAGAGTTGAGGATATTGCGGCTTTCATAGTTATACGGCTCCCAGTAGCTTCTTCCACTGTCATGGTGTTGCCAAGCACTTTAATACTTGGTGCTTATTCGCCATTTGTTTCACCTCTCGAGCCAGAATAACTTCGGTTCTTCATCATATGACAAATCTGCTTGCTTGCATCTGCGCTTTCGTAGTATGTGTGACTCATTAAGCCCATCTCGAGAAGCATGCGACCGCATGAAACACATTGTGTAGTTGTGATTTTGGAGGGAGTGCCCAAGCATGATAAGCCATAGGGCCAATTCGTTCCAAAACCTCCTTATGGCCTATGAACCTCGGACTCGAATTTTCCTTTTTACGAAGCAAGTAGAATTTTCCTCCACGGCAGTACTTTAAGAGACCTTGTCTCCACTTCATATCTGATGTCTCTCATCTTGAATCGGCGTAAGATTTTTGTCGATCCTTTAACCTTTAACCTTTTAGAGATAACTGCACTTTCTCTTACGTATCTTTCACTATATCTGGACCAATCGCATGCTCATTGCTTTCAGTCCGACACACGGGAGTTTCGTTTACGGCCATCTGAGGCCTCGTATGGTGCCGTACGATGCTTGACTGAAAAACTATTGTTATAGGCAAATTCCATCAATTGAATATACCTATCGACTTCAGAAAAATCTAATACCTGACCACGACATATCTTCTAACACTGAATAACTTTTCGGTATCCATCTTTGTTTGTGTGGATGGAAAGTAGTGCTAAAATTTAGTCTTGTACCAAAAGCTAATTGTAATTCTTTCCAGGAACAGCGTAAGCAGTGGATCGCGATTGGACTTATCGATAAAGGGAATCCCATACGTCACGAGAATTTACTCACATAAGTTAGCTAGGCGATCCGTAAGGTAGTAGTCGGATTGGTAGAAATAAGCGGAACTTGGTCGATACATCCCTGATCAACAAAGCGCATCATGTTTCCTTTGGGTGAAAACGAGATCTGAAATCAATGTTATCACTTCCATTGGGGAATTGGAAGGGGATTCAATAAATCGGATGGTACTTGGTGTTATGCCTTTACTTCCTAACACGTCAGACACCTAGACACGTAATCATAAATTTCCTTTTTCATCCCTCGCCACCAATAAAACTGTTTCAAGTCCTAGGACATCTTATTACCTCCAGGATGCATGATAAATACCGTATTATGAGCCTTAAATATAAATTTTCTTTAGCTCTTTATCATCGCACACATAATCTTATTATGGAAATACAAACTTCGGCTTCTTTCACTTTGAAAACTCGGTCGTCACCATCTCGGCATATGTGACTTTTTCATAGCTCTTCATCATTTTCTGTGCATACATAATCATTTGCTTTAAAGCGGGTTGCGCTTCTAGTTGAGCTAACATAGCTCCTGCATCGATCAACGTATTGTAGTGACATTGCTACCCTTGTCTTCGGCTTAAAGCATCGACTAATACATTAGCCTTTCAGGGGTGGTGAAGTGCATGATGCATTCATAGTCCTTGAATAACTCTACAACCACTTTTGTCTTTAGTATTTTGCGTTAGCAAGTACTTGAACTCTTACTAATCGGTGTAAATTCTGCATTTTTTCCCCATATAAGTAGTGTTTGCCATATTTTTCCAGCCAAACACTCTGTAGCGACTCGAGGTCATGAGTGGGATAATTTTGTTCATCGTTTTCAAGCTCTCTGGAAGCATAAGCCACCACTTTTATATTGCATCAATACGAATCCCAGACCAAATGCCTAAAGCATCACTATACAAGTGTCACTCTTCTTTGAGTAAAATTTGCGTCAATATTAGTGTGACGACATCCTTTCAACTATACAAAACTATTAACATTTGTGCGTCCACTCAAGAACTTTGTTCCTTTCCTTAGTAACTTGGTGGCGGAGAAGCATGACGAAAAGCCTCTCTGATCTTCTATAATAACACATTTGACCCAGAAACTTCTCACCTCGGTTATATTTCGGTGGTTTCCAATCCCACCAAGCAGCCTCGATCATTGTAGGGTCGACTCTTATACCCTCCGTTGACCTGATATGGCACTGAAGGAAACATTCTTTGGCGAATCATTGCTTTGAGTTTAGTATAACTACTTTTCTCTTAGCGTCTAGAAGACTATTTTAAGATGTTATTCATGTTCTTATTGTTGCATCCTTGGAATACGGGATAATCATCAATAAAACCACTACTAAAGCCCAGTCCGGATGGATTGAATGCTGTCATTAAATACATGAATCTTTGGGTTTGTTAGTCGACCCAAATGGCATTGCGAACTCATAATGGCCATATGGGTTCTAAATCTGATCTTGCTGGCACATCTACCTCCTTGCATATCATATGATAATATCCGGATCGCGGTCGATATTCGAAAGACACCCACTCCTTTTCGATTGATCAAAAGATCTTCGATTCTGACAATGGTACTTGTTTTCCTTTGTCACCTTATTGATACACGCGATAAATACGATGCACATATGTAAGAGTGCCATATTTCTTTTTCACAAAATAAAGCGAATTTTAAGGCGAAACAGCTGGGTCGTACAAACCCATACATCTAAAAGATCTTGTGGTTGAGTCTTGACTCTTTCGATTCGATTAGGAGCCATACGAGGGTGCTCGAAATAAAAGTCAGTTCACGCCGATGATCACTTTCCTCTTTGGGTGATATTAATTCTGGGAAACCTCGGGACTCATAATGCCAAATATTTAAATTCATATATCTTTGTTAGCTCAGTATATCAAACACAATATTCATGATTGCATTAAACTTCGCATTAACGCAAATATAATTTCTGCAGATTAACATTACCACTTTGTCTCAAGGGCATAACGAAATCTGGCTCAATGGGATTTCAATAGAATCTAAGAACACCTGAAATGGAGTTCGGACGAAGAAGTTATGACTGTTCGAAGTTGGAGGCCAACAATCAGAAAAATGACAATTGTGTCCCACCCAGGAATTTCCTGTTGCACACCATAACGTGCCGCTCCACTTTGAATGATTTTCTGAGTCAAAGGGTTCCCAGGCTGGATATACCTAATTCCAGGAGATATGTTCTCTTATAAGTCTAATCTACCTAGAAATTTGAATCACTCAATTCAGATGAGTGATGACCAAGTTATGGCCAAAACACAGTCATGGGGTCGAAGAGGAAAACTGGATAATAGCTCCCTTGGACACACACACACATACCCTTAGACATAAATTAAACCGAATAGGAGAAAAACCCTTCCTCAAATAGCTTGATTTCCTGGGACACCGCCTTTTCTCGATTTTCGTGAAAACCCGAACCTTGGACCTTGGCAAAATCTTGTGATTCTGGTACCCACACATACCTGCAAGAAAGCAAATTTTTAACTCTCGATCCGCGAGTTTCCGATAAGTAAAAACCTCAAAAATAACCGGAAAAGCTTTGCTTTTTTTTCTCCCTCTTCTCTCTCTCTCTAACGTTTTGTTCTAGACCAAACGATATTTTTTATTTTAGATATTTTCCCCGATATTTATACTACGAGGCACGTGGCTCACATCTCTCCACGCTTCACGCTTCCTGTGCCCGCCGCTCAAAAGAATTTATTTCGTCTTGCTTAAATTTCATCTATCATAAATGGACATTCTTTAAATATTTGTTATTTTTCGGGATTTTTCTAAAAATCCCCTTTTTAGGGTCCACTCGAGGCACGTCGCCTCGAAATTCGGGAAAAATCCGATGGTCTCTGCACTAAACGAAATTGCCTGGTGATTAGATTTCACAGACGATTTCAACAAAGGAAGTCTGCTTTGTCTATCTCGAGATCTAGAAAAATGACTGTTTTAGCATGTCCCCATTCCACTGCACTACCATTTTGCCCCTTCATAGCTAAATTTGAAATTTTAGTTTTTTCTGCCCACACGATATAATATCCATAAATTTCAAGACTAATATATCCAAAACTCGATATTTTAATCAAAAAATGTTAGAGAATGAAGAAAATAATGAATAAAATTTAGAAAAATAAATAATATATACATATTTAAATAAAATAAATAATTTATATTTATAGAATGAAATCAATTATTCATTATATTTATATATTTATAATCAAAGTATTAATATATACATTACATTTATAAACATTTTATTTGTTTTATCAAAATTTAAAATTATAAACAATTTTTAAATCTAATTTTAAATAATTTATATTTTATGGATATTTATGTAAAAATATCGATCGATACATCTGAGATATAAGATATATATCTCTCGATACATTACATTATCTAGATATCCAAAAATCAAAGTATTAATATATACATTACATTTATAAAATAATCCTTTTACTTATTTTATCATATTTTAAAAATTATAAACAATTTTAATGAATTTTAAACAATTTATATTTTATTGATATTTAGGTAAAAATATCCACTGATAAATTTCCGATGTATCGGATATATCCTTTATATCTTCGATATATCTTCGATATCTCCAATATGTGGATGTGACATTTTTATTATGTTTTTCTCACATTGTGGGCCAAATAATTATCCCTTAATAACTAAAAATAACTACCTTGAACCTATAATTTTAAGTTTTTCTAACCATTTTACTAAATCCCTATTTATGTTATATTTTTACATGTTTTCAATCTTATTTCATTTCTTCCCATATTTTATTCACAAATTTAATACAGACTTAAATTTTATGTCATTTTTAAACAAATTCTATTCCATATTTTCCTTCATTCTCTTTTACCTTTACTTAAAGATTAAAATACGCTTTCAATGGATATATCTGCACTTGAACATAAGATATATTTATTCAAATTTACTAGATATATCGATGGATATTTTTACATAGATATCAATAAAATATAAATTATTTAAAATTTATTAAAAATGGTTTATAATTTTAAAATTTGATAAAATAAGTAAAATAAGTTGATCACTACCGTCGCCTCTCCTCCAACATCGCAATAGAAGGTCAAAGGTGATGTCCTTTCCGCCACCTTCAGGTCAAGCCAGGATCGTCTCTAAGAGGGAATTTACTCGTGCTCGTTTTCTTCGCTCCACGCCACCTTCTTTAGTGAATTTTTTGCCATCACTCCCATTTTTAAAGCCTTCTATTATTATCGTGTGTTATACGAATAAATCTAGATTTTATGGCTTAGTGGTTTGAGTCCATGTGGATTGTGGATGGATTTCGCTTTAGAGTTTCGAATATTATGTAATTCTTGTGCTATGGTGCTTTTTTGTTTATGTTTTTTTTTTTTTTGCTTAGAGATCGATGGATTTAAAATTTCTCCAAATATGAGCGATGTTCTGCGGTGTATAATATTTGTAAGACCCGAGAAAATTTCTAATTTTTTAAAAGGGTAAAATCGTACTGCAAAATCCAAAATTTTTTCTAGATCTCGATGATGAAACGGATTTCACCGCAACTTTCTTAGAAATCTAGCTAACACGTTGAATTTCGTCGACCCAGACAATGTAATTTACACGCTTTTTCGAGGCATCGGAAGCCGTGCCGGGAAACGAAATCGAGGTGACAAAATCACGATAAATATGTACTCATACATACATGTTGTATGAGTAGAGTAAATGATCGAACATCACGAGATAGTGCCAAAATGTCAAAAATTCAAGCTTAGGGATATGTATGACATCATGGAAATTATTTTAAATGATAATAAGACAAAACATGCATAGTATCGTCTCCTACAAATGAGAAATTGAGACCAAAACGTGAGAAAACCAGAAAATTAGATGCAGTAGCTGATTTTGAGAGTTTTAGTGAGACAACATCCAACTTCTCTCTAGATTTGTAGGTGATCCGACCGTCGAAATCCTTCGGGCCAAGAAGGAAAGTTGTTCTACGCGGAGAAGCCTACGCGTGACTCCTAGCTTTAGAGTTTCGACAAACTCCGTGGAGGTAGGGGTTTCATCCTACTTGAGTTTCTTACACTTTGTTTAAGTATTTATTGATGTTTGAGTTGATTTATACCGTGAGTGGCCGCTTTGATTCGTCCCAAAGCTTGGAACCTAATTATTAGAAATTTTGAAACCTATTTGTGCCGTCCGTGATCGTGGCACGGGCTGTTTGGGTCAGGAATTGTATAACACCAGAAACAATTTGTGTTGTAATGCATGAGGCCTAAATGGCTATAAAATTCTGGCTTTCATAAGGTGAACCGATATTGCAGCGGATGTGAACAAGGACCCGAGGGTTTCACTGTTCACGTGAATAGTGACACGAACATAAAGTTTTGTGTGAAAATGTGTTTGGTCGAGTAATTCAAGTTGAATTGCTCGTGTTTGATAATTAGCCCACGTGAGCTAATTTTTGATGTAATGGATTGTGAAATTACATGACATGTTTGTATGATTTAAATTATGTGAATATATGCATGATTACATATTTGCATGTGTTATATGATTGTATTGGAATTGGCATCATGCATTCCATATGCACTAAGACACCCTAGAACGATAGGAGTGAGTGCATGAGGTGGTTTATTGAGAGAGTGGTTTCGGAGGGTTGACTAATAATAATATTTATCGGAGGGTAGTCCATATAAAATATCAATCGTCGAAGTCGGCCCAATTGATATACATTAGAGGGCCCACGTTAGAGCACCCAGCCACCCAATACTTATCTGGAGGGTTGTCCATAATTAAAACAAATATATTTGTTTTAAAATAATGTTTCTTATACGTGGCTTAGGGTGCAGAGGAGTCTGTGAGACCTCGGTATGAGTTGATTGCGTAGACATTCAAGTAGGATCACGCATGTACTTGAATGTATGTTCATTGGAGCATTGTATATGCACTTAGGGGTGGAGAGTAACCCATTTAGGTGATTCCACTATCGAGCATTAACTCACCCCGTCGAGGAAATTATTATTTCAAAAAGCCAGTGGAGCTTAAGGAGACGACTCATCATAGAGGCTTTTAGAAGAAAGCCAGGAGCCAGGGGCTTTGGTTTTAAGGATGTACAACATGTATTAGAATTTTAGATTTTAATATATGTTGTATAAGAGTAAAACTTAACTCTTTTTAACTATGGTATATAGTTGGTATGGTTATGAGTATTGCTTTACGGACCAAGACGCTTAATTACATATATCTTCTCGATGTTGATGATTGGACATGTGGTTTCGGCAGAGCTCCCGATAAGGAGACTCCCGCCCGATTTTCATGAGTTGTGTCGGGTTGTCCGACATTCACGAGTTTTCCACTGGTTGACGGGTAGTCAACGAACTCCTGAGAATGGGGCGTCACAATATTAACATTAGTGATTAGAAATATCTAAGATTTTTGGTTTTAGATGTCATGCTTCCATTCCTTATATGTTCCATTTGTTACAGATCCTTGGTAGGAGATTTTGTTAAAGCTATTAGTTTATTAGGTAAGACTTACTAGGTGACACTTTAGAAATAGTGAATGAGGCTATTGATATCAGTAATAGTGATACCACAAATCTTTTGGTATAAATATTTGTTAAGTTCATTAGATTAAGTTTATAATTCAAGTTTTCAAGCTATCACATTTCAAATATTATAGAATTTTGTGTCATGGTGCTTTTGTTTATGGGTTTTTTTTTTTTGCTTAGAGAGGGTGGATTTAAAATTTCAAATATGAGCCGATGTTCGATGCAAATCACATGAACGTTAGTGATTAGAAAAATCTAAGATTTTTAGTTTTAAATGTCATGCTTCCACTCCCTATCTGTTCCATTTTTGCTACATGAATGTGAGCCCGATCTTTGCTACATAATTAAATAAATCCCCACCTCTAAAAGATCAATATCACAAGACGTTGTATCAATTTTTTAAAAACTCATTCACATCATGCATGTACAAGTCATGATTCAACTTAACCTATAAGAGCTCAATCAATGCTTTTAATTTAAAGTAGGGAGCCCAAGCTTTTTTAAGCCTCTCGACGAATTGAATACGGTTTCCTCCGAGGTCTCCCCACCAAAATAAACTTAGTCAAAGGCTTGTAAAATCCGAAAATTAGAAATTTTAAAATAGAAAAAATTATATTAATAATAAATTGTCATAATAGCTTAGGAGAAGTCTTGAAAATTTCTAGATATCTGATGATCTAAACTGACCAAGACCGTTAAGAATTTGAGTCTCGCAATCAGGTGGACCTTAAAAAATTTCACAAATTCGAGACACCTAAATTTTTTACGAAGCTCAAAGATAAGCTCACAAGCATCCTCCAGACGAGATTTTTACGAAAATCTCTAAGTCAGAAATTGTTGATTAAGTTCATTTAAATAAATTTAACTGAAAAATAAATAAATTGTTTCGAGGTAGAAATAGATCCGAATGAGAGATTGACACATGAAAAAAAAAGTCAAAAAGGAAAACAAAGGAAGGATAACGAGAGTGAGAGTAGAAGTGAGAGCAGCAGTGAGAGCGAGAAGAGAGAGAAAAAGAAAAAAAAATTTCTCTTCTTTATAAGATCTAATGAAATTCCGACCATAGGTTTTTGTCGAGAAAAGGCAAAGTTGATCCACACTATCAGTTACTGCAGTATCAAAAATTTGGAGTTTCTCACAACTCCACGAGGTAAGGAATTTTCCTACTGGGGTTATTTTACCCTAAATATTACGAATGGCTTGAGGTTTTCTTTCTTAGAGGCCATAAATTTTATTCCCAAATTTTTGGGAGTGTAGGAATTTTAGAAAATTTTGGATTGTTTTGACGCTTCCAGTCGACTTTCAAGACTCTTTTTGGATAATTCTAGCTAAATTTTCTGAATCGCTTTCCTGGAGCAGTTCGAAAGCTGAATTTTCAAGACTATTTTCATAGCCCTGGATTGGTCTCTGGTTTTGTTTTAATCTCTGGACCGATGTCTTCGTGCTTTGTGGTGTGTTTGATATTACAAGAATTCGATAACGAACCATGAAGGGACCAAGAGGTGCCATATTTTATGTGAGTCCGAGATTTGGGCCATTTGTGCTATTGCTGGAAAAATTAAATAAAATGCCACAGGTGTAAAAATAATGTTAATATGTGCTTATGTGATGTATTAACATGGAAATAATGATGAATAAAATTTCAAGTAATATAATTATCCGAATTTTATAAATGTTGCATGTATCTCTTATTATGTAATGAGCATGATATAACATGAAATGGCATATTTCATGATTTTATATGCAATGTGGATATCAGATATTAGGTTCTAGATAGTCATCCATCATCAAAAGTATGCTGATGAATGGGCATGAAGAATTTACTGACGATGTCCAGTAAATGTCTCACGACTTAAAAACATAAAAAGAAATATAAATAATGTGTGTCATTGAAAGCAAGAAGAGGTCACAACTCTCGTGTTAAAAGTCTGAACATTGGTGTAAGAGACCGCAGATGATCCAAAAAGTTATGTATGGGTAAGAGACCCGCAATGTAGTTTCAAAAGTTCTATTGCCTAAAGAAGACACACTACATGGTTATCACATGTAATTTCGAAATGTGCAATGTGAGCCTGGATTGATTCGGATTAGCTGCCCATCGACACTCAGATTGGCACTCGGTGAGCCGATAAGGGGCTCATGATGTGTGTCAATGGTACTACCAAGGATCGATTGTCACACTTGGCAGCATGAGGGAGTCTATGAGTGACTGATATGGGTGTGACACCCTCGACTCCATCACCCACGTGCGTATGTATTAGGGTGTCACCGCTCATCACACTTCTATACATGCATATACATCTAACATATCGTATCATTTAAACATGCTTATATATATATATATATATATATATATATATATATATATATATATATATATATATATATATATATATATATATATATATATATATATATATATATCATATTTACTTAATATATCATACATTTCTTATCAACGCTCATATACATTTCAGATGTTATATCTAAGTCATTTGTTTTATGTTTCATGTCAAGATAAACCTTAGAAGTGGATAAAGTGAAACTATAAGTGCCCGAAGGGCCAGATTTCATTGTACGTAAATAAAGGGTCTATAAGGCCCGATAAGGCCGTTATCATTGTGCGAGACAATGACCATCTATAGTGGCCCGAAGACTCGCATTATTATACGAGACAATGACTATCTATGAGGTCCGAAGACTTCAAGTATCATTGTACGAGACAATGACCATCTATGAGGGTCTGGTTGGTGCTGCAATGGACCCAAATAGCCAACTGACAAGATTCTGTGACTTGTTTTTCCCTAATAGGCATGTCCACCTATCCTCTACCAGTTCTAAGCATAATCACTGTATTTTATGTTCAGTACATCTCATATCTCCGAACAATTATTGTCATCCGTGATCATATGCGTATATTTACAAATCATTTATTCAGATCTTTTTCATTTTTCTTATATTCACATACGATGAATAACTATGGTTATCATGTATGCTTATGAGCTATTTACTATCTTCCAATTTCATCAAGCTATATATGGATGGATTCTAGACTCAAAGGGGTTTCCAATGAGTCCAAGAACATCCGAAACGGAGTTCGGACGAAGAAATTTTGACCGGTCCCGTTGGAAGGCTTCCTATGAATAGTAACTACGAGCAACTAAGAGGTCTATCATTTTTCATGATTCTGAAATGGGGCATGAGTTCCAATTTCATCAAGTTATATAAGGATGTATTTTGGAATCAAAGGGCTTTCCATAGAGTCCAAGAACACCCGAAACGGAGTTCAGACGAAGAAATTATGACCGTCCGAAGTTGAAGGCTTCCTATAAAACAAAGTGACTACGAGTGTAACTAGTAGGTCTCACGCTTTTTCGTGATTTACGGACCTAATATGAGTTCCAATTTCATCAAGCTATATATGGATGGATCCTCTAGACTCAAAGGTTTTCCATAGGAGTTCACACTTTCTGTGACTCCTCAGTACCAGGGGTCCCACTCATAGATACCCCCATTTATCAGTTCACATGCCATTTCTCTCAAACTCAGACCTGTGAGTCTTAGTCTGAATGGGATCGCACCAACCGAGCTACCAGCCTGGTGACCAGATGCTTCCCATCGACTAAAGACCCTTAGGTCCCGGGTTAATCGGGGGAGGCGAAGAAACTCGGGAATGAGGATATCCTATGAGTGGGACCCACCTGACGGGTACCCTGAGGGGTCACGAAGGGTGTGGACCCCAAACATAAAGTCCAAGAACATCCGAAACGGAGTTCGGACGAAGAAATTATGACTGTCCGAAATTGAAGGCTTCCTATGAACAATGATTATGAGATAAATCAGCTATGCCTAACAAGCCACATTTCGACATAATATGAGTACCAATTTTATCAAGCTATATATGATGGATTCTATACTCAAAGGATTTCCATAGAGTCTAAGAACATCCAAACTGAAGTTTGACGAAGAAATTATGACCCATCCGAAACATAATTTTGGGAGAAATTTTGACAACATCTCTCCAAACCCCAATACTCCTTAATACAAATATTCCTCAATTGAGGATTACAATCAATCAACCTAAGTCCAAAACACAACCAAACAATTCCCAAAACACAACCAAACAATTCCCAAAACACATATAGGGGAAGACTTATGGTTTGCTAACCCCATCTTATATAATTAATGGGTCAGGAGAGTTTCCTAAGTCTCAAAATTTGGGAATCACGTTAGTTTCATACAACCCCAAATCAACCCTAAATCAACCACTAAATCAAACCAAAACAACCTAAATCTAGTCTAAAATCACAAACACCAATTAATATACCAAGTAGGGTTCTTTAGACCCAAATTCATCAAAAACAAAAAATGGTTTATGGTTTGATTTTTCCATACAAAATCCATACTTTTCCATACAAAACTTAACAAGTTCCATATTTCTTCAGAATATTCTGAAATATGTCTTCTAGTAGTTTTCGGACTTGTAGGGTATACAAAAGCTAAATAGGAATTTTCAGAAATAAACGAGACCTCGAATTTATATCCTAAGCAAAGTGTGGGAACTTATCCAATTAGGATATATATGATATAAGAAGAATAGATTGATGCCAAAGTATAATATGAGAATAAGGATAAATTAGTAATTGAGCAAAGGGAATATGAAAATCAAAAGTGTAGATGGGCTACAGTAGGAATAACAGTGTTGATTTACAATATTTAAAATGCTTGAGGACTTGCGCACCTAAGGTTAATATGGGAGTATGAATAGAGGGGAAGACAAACAAAAGATTCATTTTTTTTTTCACAAAGACTAAGGCACCAGAGGGAGGAGAAAGAGCAAGAAGGAGAAAAGAAGAGGGCTGGCAGCATAGCTATAAGAAGAACATGAGATCAAAAGGTATGTTACTATGGAATCAAATGTCTTTTTAGATATCTTAGGTTACTGTGTGATCACAGGTTTTTCTACGGAGATCGGGTTGTTTCAAACCTAGGGTTTTGGTCGAGAGATCACACAAACCCTTGATTTCTTTGAAAATAGGGTGGTAAAACCCATATGGTACATGATAGTTGGTGGAACCCTCTTTTAAATTGATTCATGGGTAAATTGAGAGTAATTGAGTTAGGCTTGTTCTAACCTCAACTAATTATCATATTTGGGTTGAGTATAATATTACCCATATTAGAATGGTATTTGGAGAAATTCTATGAAAGGTTTTTGAAAGAAGATAAGTAGTGAAAGAGGATTTGAATAGAAAAGAGATGTCAAGATGAGTAATGAAATGGTTTTAGCGTATATGGACTATAGAGTTGAATTGATGGAAAATATATGGAAAAATGGAACAAACACAAATTCTGCTAAAATAGACTTCAAGGAGAATCAAACATATAGAAATAGGCATCGCCAAATTCTGATTATAAGTGGCCTAAAATTTACTCAAAGTAGGGCCATGTGTAAGCCACCTGGCCTGCTCCCTGGGACAGAAATGCTCGTTTTCCTCGTTTCGACCATTTGTCATATTTGACCATAACTTGCTCATTTTGATCCGATTTGAGGATTCAAGTTGCTAGTTAAAATAGACTTCTAGGGGAAAAATTTATCTGAAGGAAGTTTAAGCAAATTGTAATCCTAAAGTGCCCATAAAATTTGTCAAAGTGGAGCTATGTGCAGATTCTGTTATGCCAAATTGAGTCATCTAGATGTAAAATACAATAACTTGTGTTATGTGGTTGAGGGCTTTAGAGAAGGAATTTTAAATTGAAAATTTAAAGAGTGTCATTGGGATATATAAAGGACTGATCTGGAGAGTTTCATAATTTTGAAGACCACGGAATAATTTTTGAGGTCATGTTATATAGAGTATTGTTAAAAAGGTTGGCCAAAATGAGTGGGTTTTTAGTGCTTAAGGGTAATTTGTTCATTTGGCTTTAAATG
This sequence comes from Tetrastigma voinierianum, assembly GCA_016808115.1. Lineage (NCBI taxonomy): Eukaryota > Viridiplantae > Streptophyta > Magnoliopsida > Vitales > Vitaceae > Tetrastigma > Tetrastigma voinierianum. Next base: position 26,581 of record JAEQBH010000397.1, read on the forward strand.
AATGTGTATGGTGGATTAAATGGAAGTTATGGTTAATGGTTAATTGTGGTTTTCTTGAAAAAGGTGAAAAAGACTATCGGACGGGAAACGGGAACTCGACGGGAAGCAAGCGGGATTGAGCAGTGAACTGTGAGTGAAAATGATATTTTGAAAATTGAGTTTTTAAAAGTGAATGATTTAATGTTAAAACTGAAAGCTAATGGAAATGTTTATGTAAAATGTTAAGGCATATGGAAATGTTTTATCTTGCATCAATATATATTTATATGTATATGAAATATGTATGCATATGTTAAGGTATTATGAAAGTTTAAAAATGTGTAAGAATGCATATGTAAGTTTTAATGATAAAGTAAAGAATTTAAATGGATTTATAAATGTATTTTGAAGAAATGTTGATCGATGGTTACCCTAAAACCCCTATGACTGCAGGACTGAGCATCGCCGAGTTACCTTAATCGTGTAAGGATTTTGAGGGTAAAGTTATAGGTTACTAACTCCAGGGAGGGAATTAGGTGTCTAGAGTAATATCCTTACACGTGATAAGGTAAGCAGATCAGAACCCTATGCAAAGTTTGAGTTTCTCCAGCCAGAAGGGTTATGACTGAATGTGAATCATGCTCTCACCGTCGCATCCGAAACCGTCGTGTGTTTATTCCCGGGTTCCATCGTAAAGAAAGAAAGAAAGAAAGAAAGGAAGAAAGAAAGAAAGTTTAAGGTATGTTTGGATTTTTAATTGTATAAAGAAAGCTTATGCATAAATGGATTTTAAATTGTATAAGTATTTATTATAAAGAAAGAAAGAAAGTTTAAGGTATAAATGGATTTTAAATTGTATAAGTATTTATTGTAAAGAAAGAAAGAAAGATTAAGGCATAAATGTTAAGGCATCAATTGATTTTAATCAGAAGTATGTATTACTTTGATATATAATCGAAATGTTATTTTAATGAAATCGCATAATTACCGGCTCCTTTACTCATTCTTTTTCCATATGTTTCCATAAAAATATTTTCAGACCCAGACAGGTGCGCCGTAGAGTACCCTCCCCGTGCGCTGAGTCGAGCCATCGAGGAGACGTACATGTGAACCGCATTGTATAAATAGTTTGCATATTTTATATGTCGACATTATCATGTATATATGCATATATGGATATATTTTTTGAAAAGGAACTACTTAGGCGGTCGGCTTAAGTCCCGCCAAGCTCAATCTTGAGAAAATGCATGGGAATTAAAGCAGTTTGGAATGTTTTGATGATTTGAAATGAATAAATGTTATGTGTATATATTGTGTTTGATTGGTTAGGACGAGGAGTCCTAAACTAAGTCGAGAAGTTGAGGATTGAAAGATTAGAAGTGTTTTTAAATACTACAGGTTTTGTAAATTTGGGAAAGTCAGAAAAATAGAGGAAACTCTGGCCAATTTTTCTGAAAAATCTAAGTGTTTGAAAAAAAAAAAAAAAAAAAAAAAATTATCACTTCGCTTCCGCATTATTTACTAAAGATATGTTAAGGATTGTAAAAGGGTTCATTCATGGATTTTATTTGACTGCTTAAGGAAAAGTTTCATATCCATCGGAGTGCCGTGAGGTCCCCTGGGTTCATGAGGTTAATCCGGCTCGGATCCTTCATCTTCTCTTCTTTCCTCTCTTCTTCTCTTCCTATATTCTTTCACTCTATGTTTTGTTCTTTCTCCAATGAGTATACCTCAAATCGGTCTCGCTCTCCTCTTTTGACCTTTAATTTTCATTTTATTGCACTTTGTCCTCAAACTCTCCTATATTTGCAAATCAAGTTATGCCATTTATATAATAACCTACCATCTTCTTATATTATGTTTTGTGTCCCATTTTGACAAGTTGACCCTACCCTTGTATCTTGTACAAATTCCGTGTTTCAAAATTTTCTCACTTAGCAAAATAATAATTACGAAAAATTTCCAAATGCACTAATAATATACTCTAATTATGTTTAAAAACAATTAGGTCAGATTCAAGTGTTACAATTCTCCCCTTAAAATACTCTGTCCTAAATTTCAATTGTAGTGAAGAGTCGAGGATATTGCGCTTCATAGTTAAGCCTGCCCCAAGTAGCTTCTTCCCCCTCGTCATGGCTGCCAAAGCACTTTAACTAACTAAGACTTGCTTATTCCGCAACTCGGAGTTTCACCTCTCTGAGCTTAATAGCTTCGCTCTTATCATATGACAACCGGCTTGCATCTGCATCCCGCACTCGTAGTATGTGTGACTCATTGTAATGTATTCTAAGCATCGACACATGAAAACACATTGTGTAATTCTAGCCACTTTGGAGGAGTGCCAAACGAGGTTCATAGGGGCCAATTGCCCAAAACCCTACATTAATCCCATGAACCTCTGACCAATTTTCCTTTTACCAAACCGCACTTTCCTCCTCCACGACGATACTCTTTAAGAAGACCTTGCTCCACTTCATGCAATGCTCCTCTCATCTTCAAATTCCATAAGATTTCCACGATCACTAGCCGCCTTTAACCTTTCCGAATAACTCGCACTTTCTCTCTTCTCAGATTCTTCACTATGTCTGGACCAATCACTTTATGCTCATTTAACTCCGTCCAACACACAGGAGTTTTACATTTTCGGCCATACAAGGCCTCGTATGGTGCCATACCAATGCTTGACTGAAAACTATTGTTATAGGCAAATTCCATCAATGGAATATACCTATCCCAACTTCCCGAAAAATCTAATACACATCCCCGAAGCATATCTTCTAACACCTGAATAACTTTTTCAGACTGTCCATCTGTTTGTGGATGGAAAGTAGTGCTAAAATTTAGTCTTGTACCAAAAGTCGATCGTAATTCTTTCCGCACCTCACGCAAATCGTGATCGCTGGTCGGACACTCATCGATAAGGGAATCCCATGCACCGAGAATTTTATCACATAAAGTTCCGCTTAGACGATCCATGGAGTAGTCAAGCCTGATTAGAAATAAGGTGACTTATTAACTGGGCCCACACCAACCAAACTGTGACTGTTTCCTTTTGGGTGAGGGAAAACTGCATACTAAATCCATAAGAATGTTATCCCACTCCATCGGGAATCGAAGGATTCAATAAATCGGATGGTACTTGGTGTTATGCCTTTACTTCCTGACACGTCAGACACCTAGACACGTAATCATAAATGTCCTTTTTCATCCCTCGCCACCAATAAAACTGTTTCAAGTCCTAGGACATCTTATTACCTCCAGGATGCATCATAAATATCGGGGATATGAGCCTTAAATATAAATTTTCTTTAGCTCTTTATCATATGGCACACATAATCTATTATGAAATACAAACTTCCAGCCTTCTTCACTAAATTTGGCCTCACCATCTCTAACCATATGTGACTTTTTCATAGCTCTTCATCATTTTTCATCTATAATCATTTGCTTTAAAAACGGGTTAAGTGTCTAGTTGAGCTAAATATAGCTCCATCCAATCACCGTATTTGTGAGTGACATCATACCACCTGCTTTCTACAGAAGCATCGGCTAATACATTAGCCTTCCTGGTGGTAGCTCCAGATGCATTCATAACCTTGGAATAACTCTTAACCACTTTCGCTCTGCCTTTAACTATTTTTATGCTAGCAAGTACTGAGACTCTTATGATCTGTAACTCATTTTTCCCATATGCTAGTGGCCGCCATATTTTCAAAGAACACTACCGTAGCTAACTCGAGGTCACATTGGGATAATTTTGTTTCATGCATTTTCAACTCTTCGAAGCATAAGCCACCACTTTCCCATGCTGAATCAACAATAATCCCAAACCAATGCCTAAAGCATCACTATACAAGGTATACTCTTTCCGGCGAGGTCAGCACAATATTGGTGCTTCAACCAAAGATCCCTTTCTTCAACTATTCAAAACCATTCGACATTTGTCCGCCCACCCAACTTTATTCCTTTCTTCCTCTTAGTAACTATGAGCTGGAGAAGCTACATTTAAAAGCCTCCTCACAAATCTTCTATAATAACCCTCAAGAAATTACAAACTTCACCCTAAGAGATTTCGAGGTGGTCTCACCACAACCCGCTCAATCACGTAGGTCAACTCTTATACCCTCCGTCATAATAATACGGCCTAAGAAGGAAACATTCCTTTAGCCAAAACTCACATTTGCCGAGTTTAGCATATAACTTCTTTCTCTTAGCGCTTCACAGGATCATTTATGTTATTCATATTCTTGTGCATCCTTGAATACACTGTGATGTCATCAATAAAGACCACTACAAACTGATCCACATGTGTGGCCTGGCTAATTCCTATTCATTAAATACATAGTCATGGCATAGTCAACTCAATGGCATTACTAAAAACTCATAATGGCCATATTTGCCCTAAATGCCCGGCACATCTACTTTACTCTTCATATGATAATATCCAGATCGCGTCGATATTCAAAAGACACCCACCTTTCAATTGATCAAAAGATCTTCGATTTCAAGAATGAGTACTTGTTTTTCTTACTGGCCACCTTATTGGATCTCAGTCATAATCGATGCAGACATATGTAAAGCCATACTCTTTTTCACAAATAAAACAGTGCACCCTGCATGCAACACCGGACGTACAAAACCCTTTTATCTAAAAGATCTTGTGGCTGAGTCTTCAACTCTTTCAGTTCAGTAGGAGCCATACAAGAGGGTGCTCTCGAAATAAAAGTCGTTCCCTGTACTACTTCAATAGAGAGATCCACTTCTCTTTTAGGTGGTACTCCCACACCTCGGGAAATACATCGTGGAACTCCTTAATCACATAAATATTCGCGAAATTCACTTCGCTTCTTTGACAATGGTCATGGCCAAACCCGTCATTCACATCGACACACCAAGCAACCCGCACACTTGGTGCAAACATAGATTTCAAAGAAAGTTATGACTACCCACCGGTCCCTCCACAGAACATGGCTGAAATCTTGGTCAACGGGATTTCAATAGAATCTAAGAACACCCGAAATGGAGCTCCACGGGGTTAAGCACACCGTCAAGTCGAGGCCAACAATTAGAAAAATGACAATTGTGTCCCACCCTGGAATTACCTGTTGCACACCATAACGTGCTCCTCCACTTTGAATGAGTTTCTGAGTCCAAAGGGGGTTGGAATTTGATATACCCCACTCTGTGGAGATATGTTCTCTATGTCTAATCTACCGAAATTTGAATCACTCAATTCGATGTGTGATGACCAAGTGCGCCAAAACACGCTCATGGGGTCAAGAGGAAAATCGGATAGACAGCCTCGACACACACACATACCTCTGCATAAATTAAACCGATCAGAGAAAAACCCTTCCTAAATAGCTTGATTTCCGGGACACAAATTTCTTCGATTTTCGAAACCCAACTCGACCTTGGCAAAATCTAAGATCTCGGTACCACACATAGCTCTCAAGGCGCAGAGTGCCTTTAACTCTCGATCTGCCAAGTTTCGATTGGCAAAACCTCGTAAAATAACCGTAAAAGCTTGCTTTTTTCTCCTCTTCTTTCTCTCTCTAACGCTTGCTCTAGACCAAATTGTGAGATATTTTTATTTTAGATATTTTCCGATATTTATACATGAGGCACGTGGCTCACATCTCCACGCCCACGCTTCCCAGCCCGCTACCAAAAGAATTTTATTTCGTCCTCGCTTAAATTTCATCTATCATAAATTGGCATTCTTTAAATATTTGTTATTTCTGATTTTTCTTAAAATCTCATTTTTATATCCACTGAGGCACGTCGCTCGAAATTCGGAAAATCCGATGGTCTCTGTAATTCAACGAATTGCCTGGTGATTAGATTTCGTGAGACGATTTCTAACGGTGAAGTCTCTGCTTTCACATCTCGATATCTAGAAAATGATGTGTTTTAGCATGTCCCATTCCGACATAATTACCATTTTGCCTTCATAGCTAAATTTAAATTTTAGCTTTTCTGCCCACGATATATCCATAAATTTCAAGTACCAATATATCCGTTGAAACTGATATTTTAATCAAAAATGTTAGAGAAATGAAGAAAATAATGAATAAAATTGTGAAAAATAAATAATATATACATATTTAAATAAAATAAACAATTTATATTTATAGAATGGAATCACTATTCATTATATTTATATATTTATAATCAAAGTATTAATATATACATTACATTTATAAAATAACATTTTTATTTGTTTTATCAAAATTTAAAATTATAAACAATTTTTAACGAATTTTAAATAATTTATATTTTATGGATATTTATGTAAAAATATCGACCGATACATCGGAGATATAAGATATATATCTCTGATACATTACATTACCTGATATCCGAAAATCAAGTATTAATATATACATTACATTTATAAAATAACCTTTTACTATTTTATCATATTTTAAAATTATAAACAATTTTTAATGAATTTTAAACAATTTATATTTTATTGATATTTAGGTAAAAATATCCACTGATAAATTTCCGATGTATCGGATATATCCTTTATATCTTCGATATATCTTCGATATCTCCAATATTTGTAAGATCCGGAAATTCCACTGGAAAAGGAAAACGTACTTCGGGATACAAAATTGTAATTTCGGCTAAAATCCGTGAATTAATTCTCTAGATTCGATGATGAAACTGATTGACCGTTGAACTGCCTCACGAAATCTAGCTAGCACGCAAAAACTCGGCAAATTCCGAGACAAATGAGTTGGCACGTTTACGAGGCGCGCATTTTCGTGCCGAACGACTTTTGATGCGACGAAAGTCAGATATAACACGATCATGTTCCATGAGTGGTATGAGTAGAGAAATGATGAAAATAGAGTGTCGAGATAAATAACATCAAATACTTTAAAATGAATGATATACGGTGATTTCGATTTATTTTATTACTAGGAGGACAAAACAATAAATAGTGTCATCTCCTACATATGAAAAAGGAAGAGAAAATGTGAGAGAGGAAAATCTGATAATATAGTTTTTGGACCATTTCTGTATAGAGTTGCCTTCCTTCTCTCTAAGTTTCTCAGACATCCGACCGTCGACTGGCCTTTCGACAAGCATGAGAACTGGCTTCACGCTGAGAGGTTTCGTGGGTACTCGATTTGGGAGTTTCCTCAACTCCAAGAGCAGTGGTTTCTCCCTACTTGGTTTTTATTCTTTGTTTAAGTGATCATATAAATGTTTCTTTGCTGGTTGAGGCCTTGAACTTCGCTTGATCTGCCTCCAAACCTCGGAACCAAATACCAATGTTCGATCCAGACCCACGAATACTTGTGACTAGCCCCACGACCGCTTGGGTTAGAACTGGTGATGGATGATTCCATAAATCATGTATTGGTGTGGATTGAGGTTTAAATGGCCGAGAAAACTGTTCTCACACAAATGAATCGATGATCGGGTGTTTGATGTGAACAAGAACGAGGGCCTTAACGTTCTAAACAAGAATCCTGCCAAATATAAATTGTGAAAATACTGGGTTTGGTCAAGCAATCCACATCGAATTGCTTGTGTTTGATCATTAGCCCAAGGAAATAATTTGATGTTTGAAACAGATAATTACATGACATGATTGTGTGATTTACTTATGTGAATATATTCATGTATATATATTTCAGACACACCTGGATTGAATCTGTGATGAAGACAAGATTCCATATGCACCGAACATCCTAGAACTATAGGGGAGGAGTGCATGAGAAGAGTCTAGAGAAATGGTTCTGAGGGTGTACTAAAATGCTAATTATCTGAGGGTAGGTCCACTTAAAAAATATCAATCGCTGAGCGGCCCAATCGATATTCATCTGAGGGTAGTCCACAAATGCTAATATATCAATCGTCTGAGCGCCCAATCTGATATATATACACACGTGGAAGCCAAGGTCCACAAACTAAAAAAAAAAACTATAATTCTATTAATTTGAGGCTTAGCGAGTGTGAGAGCCTAAGTGAGACTCTATTCTCGAGCTTGGCTGCGTAGACATCCAAGTAGGATCATGCATTTGTTTGAATGTATGTTTATTTTGGAGCACAGACTGCACTTAGTGGAGAGTAGCCCACTTAGGGCGATTCCACTACTGAGCAATAGCTCACCCCGTCGTGGGAATTTATTATTTCAGGTACAAGAAGCGCACGGGGAGACGGCTCATCATAGAGGCCACTGTGGTTGTTTCTGGCCAGGGCTTTGATTTTGTGATGTACTACATATTAGAATTTTAGATTTTAATACGTGTCAGATAAGAGCAAAATTTTAACTCTTGATAGTTGGTATAAGTTTACATATTGTAATATGGGCCCAAGAGGTCGCTTATCCATATTTGTATTATCGCTGATTATATTTGATTACAGACAAAAGTGCTCTTCATGCAAGCATTGTTAGTGGGTAGAGTTCCCCGTACAAAGGAGACTACTAATTTTCTCAAGAGGAGCTCGTAACCCGATATCCACATGTATTCCGTTGAGCTGATGTAGTAAACGACCCTAAAATGGGGCTACAATATTAATCGACATTTCGATATATCCCAGAATTCCAAAAAGATCAATATATCCGTTGAAACCGATATTTTAATATTTTTTATAAAGGTAAGAGGAATGAAGGAAAATATTGAATAAAATTTTTGAAAAATTACATAAAATTCTAAGTCTATGAAATTTAAAATAGAATAAATATGGAAGGCATGAAATAAGCATTGGAAAATATGTAAAATATTAAAATAAATAGGGATTTAGTAAAATTGTTCGAAAAACTTATATTAAAAAACTTAAGATTATAGGTTCAAGGTATTTATTTTTAGTTATTAAGGGATAATTATTTGTCCCACAAAGTGAGAAAAACATAATAAAAATGTCACATCCACATATTACCCATACATATTTCCCCACTACAAATCAACGTTTACTGCATTATAGTTAAAGTATTTAATTTTTAATTTTTTTACTTTTTTTTATTATAATGTTGTAGTATTGTATTAACACTCAGTCTAATTCTTAAACTTTTGAACGAAAAACATTCTTATTTCAAAATTTAAAAATTTTGAAAATAATTTTAATATATGATATGATTTTCACATTTCATGCAAGAATGTTACTTTTTATATATATATTTTGATATCGAAATGTTACTTTTTATATATATTTAAATAAATAAATAATTTATATTCATAGAGATAAATCAATTATTCATTATATTTATATACTTAAAATTAAAGTATTAATATATACATTATATTTATAAAATAACCTTTTTACTTATTTTATCAAATTTTAAAATTATATACAAATTTTAATGAATTTTAAATAATTTATATTTTATTGATATTTATGTAAAAATATCCACCGATATATCTGACATCTATGATACATTACTTAAAACTAATCTTTTTACTTATTTTATCAAAATTTAAAATTATAAACAATTTTTAATGAATTTTGAATAATTTATATTTTATTGATATTTATGTAAAAATATCCAGATATATCTTCGATATATTGGAGATATCATATTGAAGATACGGATGTATATCTCCGATTCTTTATATCATCGGATATCAGAAAATCGAAGTATTAATATATGTGTATATATATATATATATATATATTACATTTATAAAATAACATTTTTACATATTTTATCAAAATTTAAAATTATAAACAATTTTTAATGAATTTTAAATAATTTATATTTTATGGATATTTATCTAAAAATATCCATCGATATATCTTTGATATATCGGAAATATATCTATGGCGCCCCAGGCAGGGAGGTCGTTGACTACGAATCAACTGCGGAATCAAGTGGATGTCGGGTTGCAGAAGCCCTTTTTAGAAAATCGAGGGCGAGTACCGGCGCATGCGGGGCTACTGCTAGATCTGATCCCACACGAATGCACATTAAACAGTCTGATATTTTGCGACCACGAGTAAAACGGCCACTTGGGCCTATAAACAATACTCATCATACTACAACAACTATATCCAATAGTTTCAAAAGAGTTAATCATTTACTCTTATACAACACATATATCAAAATTCTCAAACTTTAATACATGTAAATATGTCGAAACCCAAGCGTGACAGAACTTTAACACAATCTCGGCCTACAGGGCCAGGCCGTCCTCGCGTGCTCAGTATACGCGTAAAGGGGGTCTACGACAGGTGAGAATTTGGCTCGGTGGGAGGAATGTCATACTAAGTGGAGGTACTCACCACCTAGTGCGGTCACGATGTTCAAATTTAGTTGAGCAAATCGCATGTCGTACTTGGATAATGCAGTGACTGACTTCGGATCAGAGATCTCCTGACTCCACACTCGCTATTGTATGAAATTGTGTGTTAGTGAGTGATGACCCTCAGGTGAATATATATATATCAATTAGGTATTTCAGACTGATTGATATATATTATTGTTGTGAACTACCCTCAGATGAATATCGATTGGGCGCTCAGGCGATTGATATTTTAGTTTGGGTACCTGGAGTAATTAACGTTTTAGACTCTCTCCCGAACCTTGTTTCTCTGGGCTAAATCATTACGTAACCGCATATTCTTTGGGGATGTTCGATGCATATGGAATGCGTATGGGTTGGTCGATCCCAATCACATGCGAATATATAAACATGAATATACTACTTAAAAATTAAATCAAATGTTATGTAATTATCATTTCACACATCAAAATTATGCCTTGGGCTAATGTTTCAAACCTGGCTCAATTCGATTCGAATTACTTAACCAAACACATAATTTCAATGTATTCTTAAAGCAGCATTTACAGGAATAGTGAAAACCCTACGGTTACTATTCACGAAAAATCCTGTCAGCCAGGTTATTGTGAGCATGATCCACGACATTCATTGATAAATGTCATCCAGTGATTTAAGCCAAATATTTTGGAATTAAAACACCCCAAGCGACCCTCTAAATTTACGGCGATCCACGGCCAACCTGAGAAAATCTAAAATTCCAACAATTCGGTCCCATGTTTTGGGGCCGTCGGCTCCAGCCTCGCGGCGCCGAAGCCGGCCGAAACATCGAAAAACACTTAAAATGAAATTAAAACTTCAGTAGGGAGAAAATCCTACCTCTTGGGTTTGTCAAAACTCGCAAATCGAGTCCGCGCGTAGCACACTCGCGTAGAGCGTTTAAGCTAACAACCGTCGAAATCCAGGTCGGGTGCGTGTATTTCTAGAGAGAAGTCGAATCTCTTTCTACAGAATCGCGAATTTTGTGCTTAAAATGCTCTTTGCATCCCATTTCTCTCCCATTTCGTTTTGCCCTTGATTTTAAGTGGAAAAGAAACACTATTTGATCACTTTTGTCTTAGTGACTTAAAGTAAAACTTAAAATGGCCAATTATGTCGCCCCTATTCGAGTTGATATTAAAGCTCACCGCCAGTGTCAGATTTCGTCATTTAACTCTTAAGTACCACTTATGGCACATGATTACATGTTATATATGCCTTCGTCGCATAATCGATTCTGACACGAGAAATCACGTCTTATCGAAAAGCGTCTGGAACTCAGAAGCTGTCTCGAGAAAATTATGAAATTTTCGTGTTAAATAGATTCAGCGAGCGATTCAGCGGTACAATCAGTTTTGTCATCAAGATCTAGAGAAATTAATTATGGATTTTTAAGAAATTACAATTTTGTAATCGAAATTACGATTTGCCCTTATTAGGAAATTGGAATTTCTGGTGCTAATTCTCCTCCTTAAAGGAATTTCGTCCCGAGTGAAGCGATCTTGCTCGACCACATGCTTGTCACAGCATTACTCTACAAATGCGTGTAAGCGATCGTTTAAATCTTAAGCGGTAAACTACGTACCTTCATCCACTAGCGAAGGGATAGGTGTATATCGTGTCCTCGCGCTCCGTTGGCTCTCATCAGTGCAGCAGCGCACTCTCGCTGTCTCACGGTCTTGTCGCGATACGTCCATTTATCGACAATGTACCAGTCCCCTCTCGAGGTCAAATCAGTGTCAAGCCTCCAATCATCCCCCAATCCACCATATTAATTTGGATCACGGGTATATATATCGAGGAGCATGGAGGCGTACAACACCTCGTGGACACGACATCTTTGACGATGCTTGGTAACGATCTGTGATAGTGTACCTTTCTCTCGAGTGTCTCGAAAGGTCGATGAATCTCGCGATAGCTTCTCATGCTTGCAGACACGATCCTCCTCTCTTAGGAATCACCTTGAGGAAAGCGTGATCACTAACCTCGAACCCCAGGGTCGGCGTCGTACGTGCTTATAGCTCTTACAAATACGGCGTGAGAAAACTTATTATCGTATCAACTCACCTTCTCGGAGGTGTCTCTAATCGAGATCGGGGCCCAGGTTATGGGCTCTCTCCCACCTCGGTCAACTGGCGGTGACCTACGCAGCTCCCGTACAATGCCGTACGGTGCCGTCACATACTCTCCTGTAACTATTGTTGTAGGCGAATTCCCTTTAAGGGCAGTGCTCCTCTGCCCTTATGACCCGGGACGCATGCTCACGGCGTGTCTGCAACCTCGTATATAATCAGGTACAATGTAACCACTACCTGACCTTTGCTTGGGTGTGTAAGCACTAACCTCTCCCGAGGTCACGATCGCGACAATCCGATGAATTTGTCGACTCGATCAGCTGCCATGCGCTGACATCCATTATCTGGGGCCGCACTGGCTCCAGCTGACGCAGTCTGATTTCGAAAGGGTATCGAGCCTCGAGTCACCCCTAGGCTCCTATCCTCAACTCTAAGTCTATGTGATAATTTAACCGTGTGTTTTCATATCGGGCAACATAGCCCGGCTGCACACTTGAGCTGTTACATTTCTAATTCAACTGTAAGGTCTTCTTTGGAGCGTAGTCCCAAAACGAAACTGTTAGCGCTCGCGAAGTGGTGAATGACCGTACCGTGCCACGCCCCTTCGTGCGATGTTACCGTGCACACAGGCGGTAATATCATGCTGTGACAACCCGATCCGGTTACGCCGCGAAGGCAGAATCTCGGCGGAGATCTCGCTCGTAATCCCGGAGCCTATCGGGTCGACTCTCATGCACCTGCTGGGGGAGAAACGTCATGCTTGGCTTCTCACAAAGGCCTTAGCCTCCTAAGCCTAAATCCCGATGCGGGTGTGATGTGACAACCCGGTAGGTCTGATTACTAACAACAGATGAGTACGTAAGCTCATCCATGTCAAGCGACAATCGACAACCAATAGGTCACCTTTAAGGTCTACGCTTCATTCTTGTAAACTCGATCTGTCACGACTTGACCCGCACTGCGGCCCCTACGGCTGTCGTATTCTTTGGAAATTCTTGTATAACACCAAGCTGAAAGCTGGTTCCTCTAACGTACTAGGGTGTGGAGGAATGAGCTATATACTCTCACCGTCCTGCATTGCTTTGGAGATTTTGCATTGTCCGAATCTTGGGATCCACAATCTGGGCGATCACTTCAGCTCATGCTCGATCCACAGCCCCAGTCCACGAAACTAATGTGAAACGAGAAGTCTTAACCTCTTCTCGGTAGGAGAAAGTGAGTCCTCCCTCTTCTTTACTGACACCGGTACCCAGGTGTTCCAGTATCCTCGATCTCTCTCACGTAGTTAGGGTCGTCCCGACCATGAGTTCATGGCTCCGTGGTGAAATCCTACGATCCTGCCCCGAATGAACTGACTTGACCCATTCTACTCCTGTAACACATAGCCAATCCCAATAACTACGTATCTCGAAGATTGACATTCGGTCTCTCCCGGCAGCATCCTTTGCCTCGACCTTATATGGTGGTGACCTTTGATGCGACACCACGTGTCCAAAGAAATCTCACCTGTCAGTGGCTTAAGCTTCATGGCTGCGAACTTAGCGTGTCTGATGAAGATTACCAACTACTTGGTTGTAAAACAATCCTCAGTGATACTCATGCTCCCACTACGGCGGGGTAGATCGAAAATATCATCTAGAGACTCACGACAAACTGATCTAGATAGGGTTGGAACACCTATGCATGAGATCCATGAATGCTGCTAGCGCATTCGTCGATCAAAGGGCATCACTTAGTAAACTCAGTGCCCATAGCAGCGTCCTAGCGTTGTCTTAGGGATGCTCTGTCTCCCCAACCCTCGGTGATGGTAGCAGGTGCGAAGGTGCATCTTGGAGTAGACTCGCTCCTCAACCCGATCAAATAAATCATCAATCCTCGGTAATGGGTACGATTACGGATCATAACCGTTGACGTCTATAGCCAATTCACGGTCGAAGGTCTTGCCCCTCTTCTTCGCCTTCGGCAGAAGCGCCCATGGTAGTGCTCGATTACAATAAACCCCCTTGTCCGATAGCTCTTGTAAGCTGAATACGAGTTCCTGCTGACTCAGCCCAGGTGCCATCCTATGCGGAGTCATAGAGATGGGTGAAAATACCGGGGTGTAGCCCCGGATACCGAGGGTCTACTACTCAGTGGAGGTAGTCCGGGTAGCTCATCACGGAAAACATCCACGTATTCTTTGCTTACTTTCGAGGTAGATCTAAGTCCAGGTCTCGCCGTCATACAGGGTAAAGGCTACTAGTGACGCATTGCATCCTGACCCTTGGACTCATTATCTTGTCTAGGGGCAAAATGTGATGTTTGTCCCACGAACTACCATACGAGTGCAGATCCTGGCAGCGATATAGGCGGTAATCTTCCTACTGTTCCGTGATTGATATGACTCGATGGCTATCGGCCCGATCCATCTCAGGGATGACCTCGAACTCTAACATGTCCGTAATCCTCGGGTCCACTTTGTGAGTAGAGTCGAGATCTCTAACTTCGCAACCTCGACCTATCATTCTTGTTCTGCCCTAATCACTGAGGAGAACTCCGCATCTGGCGGCTCCTCTAAGGTCTCTAGAGGTCCTTTTAGTACCTCATTTTGGGGCCTCATTCTCTAGTGAAACGTAGTTAGTCCCAATAAGTCGCGTCGGAGGAGTATTCTCCATAACCTCCCAACCTTTCTCGATATGCATGAACCAATGGTTAGCCACCATGGGATCCTCCCCATTGAGATGTAGGAGAGATGATGCGTCCTAAACCTGCAGGGATTACTAGGATCTTCTTATCTAGAAATATCCTTGAGACCAGGAAAATCAGTTCCACAAGGGAGAGTAAAATGGTAATTTCGGTCAAAATCAGAATTTTCTAGATCTCGGATGGCGAAAGCGGATGACAGTTGGAATCGTCTCATGAGGAAATCCTTCTGTCGAATTTCGTCGGTCGAGGCGGTCGAATTTCACGTTTTCGAGCAGGAGAGATGTAGGACACTTGGCACGTTTTGTGTGGCCCAAGAGGTGCCACATGTCAAGCCATCAAGGAGAAGTCAAACTTGAGGCTCAAGTGGAACCGAACTTGGGACACATGGCATCATGCCATTTGATAGAAATCTCAGGTAGATGGATAAGGATGGGGTGTAATCCCATGGTCCGATGAGAAATGGACATGTGGCATAGGAGAACGTGCTTGGCCAGAGCCTTGACCCGAATCAGTTTGGGAGGGAAGAGAGGGAGAGACCAACCGAGAAGGGAGAGTGAGGAAGAGAGGGTTTTTGGAGAGAGAGGCTCCACCTTCTCTCTAAAATTCCAACGATCGGACTAGTTGGCTTCCGGCGACGGAAGCGAAGTTCTTTCATGTGAGCTACAGCGTGGAGTGCAGGATTTGGGGAGTTTAAGCGAGCTTCAGGAAAGGTAGGGTTTTCTCCTACTTGTTTTACTTTTGCTTAAAGGTCTTGTAATGGGTGGGATTTGTTGAGGCCGAGACGGCCGTGATTTCGGTTCCAAAAGATTTGGACCGAGTGAATAAATCCTTGGTGTGGTTTAGATGAGTCAACGAATTTGTTTATTGTGATTGTGTGATGTGTATTTGTTTTCCATGGGTAAATAACGTGTTGATTGTGAAATTTGGGAACATTTGAGCCAGACAGCCGGATTGTCGCCTTAAGCCATGTGGTAAGTTTATGTTATTATAAGTGAATAACATGATGTATGGAATTAATTTTGTTAATATATGCATGAGTGATATATTAGCATGTGTTGGATGTTTGTGTCATTGCATTACGCTTGGAATTGGGGAGTAACCCAGAGGAAATTCAGCTCTTGGGCTTTGCTCACCCAGTCGTGGAATTTATTTTTTAGGTCAGAAGGCGCGCTTGGGGATGGGGCCATGACGGGGTTTTAGAAGCGAAAGAAAGCGGCTGGGAATGGCCTTATCTTGTATTTTTGTTCTTTGTAAAATTCTGGGCAAGAAACCCAGTTTTGTATAAATTGTAATTAAATAAAATTGTAAATAAATGCTTTTGTATAAAATATACATTTTATGAGCATGACGTGTAGGCCCAAGTGGCCATTTTGAACATGTACGGGTCTCATGACATGAGACTTGTAGAATTCCGCGGGTTGACGGGTGGTCAACGGACACCCCGGGATTGGGGCGTCACAATATCCATCGATATATATTTGATATATCCGATATATCTGTGACGCCCAAACCTTGAGTCCGTTCTTGCAGGCTTCTTGAATCAAGTGGATGTCGGGTTACCGGGCGAAACACTAGAAAATCGAGGCGAGTCTCGGCTTTGTGCGGGGCTGCAGAATCTGTCCTAGCGAATACGTCTGAAAATTGTATTTTTTAAGCAGCCACAATTAAAGCGGCCACTTGGGCCTATAAAGCAATACTCATCATACTACAACAACTATATCGATAGTTTGAAAGAGTTAATCATTTACTCTTATACAACACATATATCAAAATTCTCAAACTTTAATACATGTAAATATCGTCAAGCCAAAGCCACAACCCGGCTTTTCTTCTAATCTCAGCCTCACAGGGCTGGCGGGTCCCTCGCACGCTCACATTACTGTAAAATAAAGGTGCATGACGGGGTATTAAAGGCCGATGGGAATCGCCACTAGCCGGGCTCTCCTTGCCTAAGTGCGGTCACGATGTTGAATTTAAGCGCGCGTTAAGCGAATGCGTAATCATACTTGAATGTCTACATGATAACTTCGAGATCCAGAATCCTCACCGACTCTCTCACACTCGCCTAAGCCTTGTATAAATTATTGTGTTGTTATTAGTGGGCAACCCTCCGATGAATATATATCAATTGGGCGCTCCAGAAGCGGTGATATATATTACTGTTTAATGAATTCTGCCAGATGAATATCGATTTAATTTGCTCAGACGATTATTATTTTTAGTTTTAATTTGCACCACTCAGATGATGCGTTTTAAAATTTCTTATACGGAACCTTGTTTCTCTAGACTCATCTCATGCACTAACTCCTATATTCACTTAGGATGTTCAGGTGCGTATGGAATGCATGTATCATAGGTTAAATTCGATCTAATCACATGCAAATATATAAACATGAATATCTGCATAAAAAATTAAATCACAAACATGTTATGTAATTATCATTTCACACATCAAAATTAGCACACTTGGGCTAATGTTGGCTTATAACAGTCGGTCGGGTCTTATACAGCAACGTAATTTCACGAAAATGTATTCTTAAAACACTATTTCGGGAATAGTGAAACCCTCGGTTACTATTCCCGAAAAATCACAAATCAACGGTTCACCTTGTAGACATGATCATGACCATTCTAGGCCCAATCCGAATCCATCCATGATTTAAAGCAAATATTTTGGAATTAAAACACCCAAACAACCCTCTAAATTTCTGGGCGATCCTGAGTACATATGGAAAATCGAAAAATTCCGATGGTCGGTCGTGTTTTGGAATGGAGTCAAGCCGCCCTCACGAGCCTGTGGCTCATAGAAGCATTGAAAAACACTTAAAATGAGAGTAAAACTCAAGTAGGGAGAAAATCCTACCTCTTGGAGTTTGTCAAAACTCGCAAATCCGGGGTCCACGCGTAGCCTGCTCCGCGTAGAGCGTTCCATCTTTGCTCGTCGAAATCAGCGGTCAGATTGCGTGTGTTTACAGAAGTCGAAACTCTCTCTCTAGAAATCTACATTTGTCTTCTCGCCTTACTGCATCCCTTCTCTCCCATTTCACGTTTTGCCCTTGATTTTAAGTGGAGAAGAAACCTTTATTTGATCTTTTGTCTTTCTAGTATTTTAAATCAGCTTAAAATGGCAATTATGTCCTTACATTCCCAGTTGATATTCGACCTTCATCGTAGTCGATTTTAATCGTTGCTCTTCATGCAACCACTATTTGTGATTCATATTATCACGTGCGCTTTGATCGCATCGAATCGATTTATGCTTTTAGAAATACGTCTTATCGAAAAATGTGTCGACTCAGTGTCTCAAAAAATTATAAATTTTTTGTGTTAGCTAGATTTTGCGAGACGATTCGGCGATCTGATCCGTTTCGTCGTCAGGATCTGAAAATTAATTATGGATTTTGGCGAAATTACAGATTTTGTAATCGAAATTACGATTTTACTTGTATTCGAAGTGGAATTTAAAGTTAACCCTCACGAAACTCTCAGAGTAAAGTTTAGGAATAGATATATCAGTTGCCGATATGTTAATTCTTGAGTAAAGGTAAAGAGAATGAAGGAAAATATGGAATAAAATTTATGAAAAATGACATAAAATTTAAAGTCTCTATTAAATTTGTGAAAAAAATAGAGAATAAAATATGGGAAGACATGAAATAAAAATTAGAGAAAACATGTAAAAATATAACATAAATAAGGATTTAGTAAAATTGGTAGAAAACTTATATTAAAAACTTAGATTATAGGTTCAATGTATTTATTTTTAGTTATTAAGGGATAATTATTTGCCCCATAATATAAGAAAAACACAATAAAAATGTCACATCTACATATTACCTAGATATATTTCCCCACTACAAATCAACGTTTACTACATTATAGTTAAAGTATTTAATTTTTAATATTTTTTTTTACTTTTTTTCTTATAATGTTGTAGTATTATATTCTTTCGGTTTAATTCTTAAACTTTAAACCCGAGGCTTTTATTCTTATTTTAAATTTAAAAAAATTTGAAAATAATTTTAAGATACGATATGATTTTTCACATTTCAAGCAAGGAATGTTACATTTTATATATATATTTTGATATATGAATGTTACTTTTTATATATTTAAATAAATAAATAATTTATATTTATAGAATGAAATCAATTATTCATTATATTTATATATTTAAAGTCAAAGTATTAATATATACATTATATTTATAAAATAAACATTTTTATATTTTATCAAATTTTAAAATTATAAACAATTTTTAATGAATTTTAAATAATTTCAATTTTTGATATTTATGTAAAAATATCCATCAATATATCGAGACAGGTATATATATTTGGTAATTTACATTATGGATATTGGAAAAATCATTTTAATATATATTGTTTATAAAATAACATTGTTATTTTATCAAATTAAAATCTAACTCAATTTTTAATGATTAAATATTATCAGTTGTGTTTGTAAGGATGCATCTGTTTTAATCTTTGAATATTGAAGATTCTCAGAAGAGGGGTGACATTGTATGTGTATAGTTATAAGAGATCTTAAATAGTTATTCTTATCATGGATGTTTTGAGACATCAACATGATGGAGATTAATATATTGTATATTATAATGTTTATGTTTTTGTGGGATTAAAATCTCAACATTTTATTCATTAATATTTTCTTGGTTATTAATAATAAAATATTCAATGGTTATTATATTTATATAAACAAAGTTAAAAAATCAGGAGGATATTTGTAAAATATAAACAATGACTATTATAGAGTAGTAGAAGAAGGAGAA
Source organism: Tetrastigma voinierianum (assembly GCA_016808115.1). Taxonomy (NCBI): domain Eukaryota; kingdom Viridiplantae; phylum Streptophyta; class Magnoliopsida; order Vitales; family Vitaceae; genus Tetrastigma; species Tetrastigma voinierianum. The sequence goes on from JAEQBH010000397.1 coordinate 46,389, forward strand.
AATATTTGAAGTATATTATGAAACATTTGAAGATGATCTTAGTGAAGGGTCAAATAAATGAAGATAAATAGATGATGACATATGTAAAACTTCATGTTTCTGTCAAGGATTAATAATATTGCTTTCTCCTTTGTTCATAGATGTGAGACATTTATTATCAGATAATTATTTTTTTCATAATATAGTTTGTATCAAGATGTGTTATCTTCCCTATTGGGACAGATTAAAGACTTCTTTTTCCATTACAAATCAGTATTATTATATTATAGATAATGACATAGTATAAGTATTTATTTTTATGTATATTATATTTATCTAACAGTATTGTTATCAGATCTTGATTATTTATTCAGCTGAGTATGCATTCTTATTTAAATGTGATATTAAGATGACATCTTTGTTATAACTGTGTTTATATTTATTTAAATGCTGTTAATATTAAAACTACAAACATTAAAAAGAAAAAAAAAAGAAAAGGAATATTTTGGTTTGACAACCATAATAAGTTTATTTACCTTACATAAATTAATCCTTATAAAACCCAACCCAGTTCAGTCCTCGATTCATAGCTTTCCATGTCGTCTTCGACGGCTTCCATTAGGATAGGCTCACCCGGAGGGTGGCAAACAATTGATAGATGAAGAGATGTTGTGCAGATCAGAAAGCTTCTACCAAAGCAGCCATCGACCCTTATCATTACAGAAAAGTCGTTTCCAAGCTTGATATTCTTTAAGATTTTGGTACTCCCTAATCCGGAAGTTGTATTGAAATCTGGGACTCGTCGAGGAAGTTCGGATTTTGAACGGATTGCTGAAGTTGAATCATTTGTGAAATTCCGGCGAACAAGATGCAGGCTGAGGCGGAGTTTGTGAATAAGAAGATTGAGAGTGAGGTTGGGATGAGATCAATCACCGTTTTGAAAAATTGAGTGAGATGTTGGTGAAGAAGTTTAGGATGGTTGCTAAGGTACAAAAGCTAAACAGATTCCGTAAGTTTCGTCAAACTCACTCCTGTAGACGCCTGCCCTGCCCTGAAGCCATTGCTGCCCTCTCCATCTCTCAATTCCTCAAAGCTAACATCCCACTCGTCAGATCCGACTCGGTGGGTTCGTTCTTGATATGGGTTTCACCTACTTGATTGATTTGGCTGAGGACTTTGGGGTGCCATCCTTTGTCTTCTTCACTTCCGGCGCTGCTGGTCTTGGCCTCCTCTTGCATCTTCAGTTCCTCCATGGACCATGATCATCAGGGCTTAGATATCGATGGCAAGATCTTCCCTTCTGTTTTTGTTTGACAAGGAAGACGGTGGTCGTACGTCTGAATCAGGCCAGGAGATACAGACAAGTCAAGTCAAGGGTATTATAGTAAATACATTTGTTGAGCTAGAATCCCATGCTATTCGATCCTTTTCTGGCACTACCCCTTTACCGCCCTTGGACCAATCGTCTCGACCCCATGCAGGTTTGGTGAGGATCAGCCGCCATCATGAGGTGGCTTGATATCAGCCGCCATCATGAGTGGTATTCACGCAATGCTTCAGGGCATCGGGCCTTCGATGTGGATCAGATCAAAGCGATAGCATGTGCCTTAGAGCAGAGTGGGCATCGCTTTTTGTGGACAAGCAACACAGAAAAGTAGAAACATCACCTTGCCAACATATTTTAAAGTAATAGCTTCTGGAATAATGGTTATTCTCGGTTTAAACTTCTTCTTCAACATCCTTCGGCTTTTCAAACCGGTGATTGACTTAAGTACGACGCTTAAAACGATCTTCTTATTCACAAACTCTGTCGAACACATGTCTTGTGAATTTTCATAGAGGATTGACTTGACAATCATTGAAGTAAAACTCTCGAAAAATTTATGAATTTGATACCCGACTTAGGATTAGAGTCTGAAAATTCGCCCAGAAACCTTTGTATCGCGTCAGCTTGATTCGATGTTGAGCTCTCATAGCATAACGGACTCGCCTCATGGTCAGTTCAAGTTGTCAAAGGCGACATGACCGGAGTAGAAATTTGAATTTCAAAGGGGGCTTGGCGGAAGAAAGCGAGCCTAAGTTATCGAAAACAAAAAGAAAAAACGAAGTCCCGAAAGAAAGGTATGCTACGAGATCACGTAAAGCCCTACGAATCGAAGGGATGAAATACACGGTTGTCAAAACATTCATTCTTTTTTTTTTCTTAATGTTTATAGTTTTTTTTAGTCATTAATGTTTTTAGTTTCAAAATAGAAAACATTTCGATATTAAAATATTCGGAATGTTTTTAGTCATTGCTGTAAAAGGTTATTTTATAAATGTAATGTATATATTAATGCCACGTTTTCCGATGTCAGATGTGTAATGTATCAGAATATATATCAGATATATATCAAATTCGATATTTTTACATAAATATCAATAAAATATAAATTATTTAAAATTTATTAAAAATTGTTTATCATTTTTAATTTTGATAAAATAAGTAAAAATGTTATTTTATAAATATAATCTATATATTAATACTTTGATTTTAAATATATAAATATAATGAATAGTGATTTCATTTTATAAATATAAATTATTCATTTTATTTAAATATATTTAAAATTTATTTATTTATTTAAATATATAAAAAGTAACATTCGATATCAAATAATATATATAAAAAGTAGCATTCACTTTACATGAAATGTGAAAAATCATATCGTATGCATAAAATTAATTTAAAAATTTTTTAAATTTTTAAATAAGAATGTTTCTATAAAAATGTATGGTTCAAATTTTAAGAATTAGATTGGAAGAGACAAAATACTACCTTATTATAATAAAAAAGAAAAAAATTTTTAAAAAAATTAAATACTACTTTAACTATAATGTAGTAAATGTTGATTTGTAGTGGGAAAATAGTCTTTGACACATAGTCATAAATTCATAATCTAGCTAGGTAATATTTGGATGTGATATTTTTATTATATTTTTCTCACATTGTGGGGCAAATAATTATCCCTTCATAACTAAAAATAACTACCTTAAGACCTAGAATCTTAAGTTTTTAATATAAGTTTTTCCTAACCATTTACTAATCCCTATTTATTTATGTTATATTTTACATGTTTTCAATCTTATTTCACCTTCCCATAATTTATTCTAATTTTTCACAAATTTAATATAGACTTAAATTTTATGTCATTTCTAAATTTTTATTCCATATCCTCCCTTAAATTCTCTTTCTAACTATCAATGATTAAAATATTGATTTCAACGGATCGTCGATGCCCCAGATTTTATGGTTATATTGGATATTGGAGATATATTGATTACGAGAGCAGGGGTGTCGGGTTGACCTCTGCGTCGACCGCGGAAATCTGAGTCTCATGTCATGGAAACCCGCACACGTATAAATTGCCACTTGGGCCTACATCGCTACAAAAAAATGTATATTTTATACGAAAGTGGTTATTTACAATTGTGATAATTGAATTTATACCAAAAGCCCGGGTCTCACGCCCTTGTTTTACAAAAATACAAGAGAAGGCCGGTTTGGCCATTTCTTCCAACTCAAAGGAAGATAAGGTGTCAAATCAAATGCGTCTTGATTTTTGAAAAATATATTCATGACGGGGTGAGCAATGCCAGTAGTGGAATTTCCTCTGGGTTACTCCCCACCTAAGTGAAATGCAATAACTTTGACATCTAATAGCATCTTTAATATACTCGCCATTGCATATATTAACAATTAATTCCATAAATCATGTTATTCGTTTATAATAGCCTTGTAGAATTAGCTCTCATGGGCTAAGGCACAATCAGGCGGTCCATCTTGGAGCTATCCTGACATCGCACAAACATGTTATTTTCTCATGGCAATAACACAACACCCACCCACCTGAGATCAACCAACGGTCGGTGGGCATCCCGAGCAGCTCCGAGGATTTGTCGGTCGGTCGAATCTTTTAGGCGAAACCTGACCATCAGGCCTCGACAAATCCTGCTCCAAATTCACATGTACTTAAACGAAAAGTAAAAGCAAGTAGGAGGAAAACCCACACCTTTTCCGGAGTTGTCGAAACTCCTAGCTGGGCTGCACGTGTAGTGCTTGCCGTGAGAACAACCACACTCCCCCGCCTCGCTTGGAAGCCAACGGTCCGATCGTAGGGAATTTTTAGAGAAGGTGGAGCCTCTCTCTGCAAAAACCACTCTATTCTCCAACTCTCACTTCTCGAGTTGGTCTCTCCTCTCTCCTTCCCTCTCAGGCGTGGAAGACTTGCAGTGAGGAAGGAATCTGCGTCGCCACATGTCCATTTCGTTGGACTTAGATTACCCTTATCTTATCCATCTACCTTGAGATATCTGTGGCATCATGCCATGTCACCTATGACCAAACATGCCAAGTTTGACTCTCCCATAGCTTGACACGTGGCGCCTCTTCATGAGCCACTAATAAAGTCTTAAGTGTCATGACTCCTTTCACGTGCCTCAGCATTGAAGTCATTGTCTCGGAATTCGGCCCAGTCGACGTGGTAGCTAGATTTCGCGAGACGATTCTGACGGTAAAGTCCATTTCGTCATCCAAGATCTAGAAAAATTACGGATTTTCCCGGCGAAGTACCGTTTTATCCTTCCTTAGAAAACATGGATTTTCAGGGTCTCACATTCTCCCCACAGCAAAAAGAATTTCGTCAAAGGAAATTCCACGCACCTCATCGACACGTGCATATGCGACCACTGCGATCCTGCTTGATGTGTAAGCGGCGACCTTCCCAGGTCACAATCAGCTAAATGATCAATGGGTGATCGACTAATCCTTGTCATTATGAATGACATCATATCGAGCTCTCATTGTCATCGAAGCTCGATAAAATGTCGATGGGTATCTAAATCTGAGTCACCCAGGCTCACATCACTTTCGACTACAAAAATTTTGGTTGATAACCATGTCATATATTTTCCTCTGAGGTCTCCGAGCTTACATCCTTCGACCACAGAATGCGAATTTGATAATCATGTCCTTGTGTTTTCATCTCGAGTGTCGACTCTATCCACTTTCGACCACAAAGTGCGGGTGATGGCCATTCCCGAACAAAGTATTTGTTTTAACTATAGACTGACCCTCAGATATAAATAGTGGACATACTCGATAATCTATTTTGTGGACAACCCTCAATGTATATCGATTAGATACTCAGAGCGATTGATATTATGTGGACTTGACCTCAGATGTAATCATATGGACCCAACCCTCAGAAATTATATCCAATTGGGGCTCTCAGGCGATTATTATTATGTGGATAACCTTCGATGTATATCATATGGACAACCCTCCGAGTATATCAATTGGACAACCCTCCGAGTATATCAATTGGACAACCCTCCGAGTATATCAATTGGACAGATCTCCGACGATTGATATTGTATGGACAACCCTGGAGTGTATATCATATGGGTGACCCTCCCAAGTATATCAATTAGACGATCCTCGGAATGATTGATATTATATATGACTGACCCTCAGATATAAATCATGGACTACCCTCCAGTGTTGTAGTGGACACACTCAGATAAATAATATTGTTGGTGACCTCAGAAACAATTCTCTCGAAACCACCTCATGCCTCACCTCCTATTGTTCTAGGGTGCCCCGATTGCATATGGTACAATGAGCCATTTCCATTTTATGCCATACGACTCGTTTGGATGTTGTTACGATGGCAAGGCCTTAATCAACACCATACGCAGTGTTGATCTACAACCGTCTTTTCCACGACACACCGTAATTTTATCACAGTGTCGATCTTATCTAATACACTCACACCCATGTTATGCGATGTTTTGTGCATGTATAGTAATTATACCATCTTGTTGCACCCGATCAGGGTCCACCATAGCGAATCTCGGAGATCTCTAACTCCCGATCAGAGCTATCCGAGTCGACTCTCACCTAAATCACAGGGAAGAACATCCCACATCTGGCTTCTCTAAAGGTCTCGACCTCTAAAGCGAATCCATCACACAAGATGCAACAATGAATAAATTCGATGCATCTAATTTAACTACTCTGATCAACAAATCTGAGAGTAGAAAGCGTACCACTGCATATCATATTTGTCTGAACTCGATCTCTTTGTACCATGAGACCTTTGCCTCATATGATAATCTCACCTCATATGCCCAGGCTGGCGACAATGGTAACACGTCATACCTTTTGCTTTGACCGAGACTCTCGACTGCGAGCCTGTGCTCGACCATGACTGCGCTCGGCCTATGTGACTGTCTGCTTGAAGTATTGGGGTCTTTGGTGTTGTTAGAATCTTTTAAAAACAAAGCCTCTTGTCCCACATCGGTTGGGAGAGGGTTTTTTAAACAATTTATATTGAAGAATGCCCTCATGAATAAGTGATGAGAATTGGAGGCCGTAGTGGTGGTGAGTCTCTTCTCCATGGGCTCCCTTGGTGGGCTACCCATATATATATATATATATATATATATATATATCAGATGGGCCTTGGGCACTTGGGTAGATGGTAGTGGGCTTTGAAATAATAACCTACAAAATTTATTTATTTATTTTTTAAACAATGCATCTGTCTGAAAGGTTGCAAACTTTCAGAAAGGTTGCATTTTGGTTTATAAATTCCACACAGGATTCTGACGAAAAACATTTTGTTTTTGGTTCTTCACGGCATTTAACCTTCGTACATACATTTACAAGAGAGGCGTGAAGAGTTTGGCGAGTTGAAGTTTCACGTGCGGAAATCTTTGACAATAGATGGTTTTCATCTGGGAAGCGTCGCTGCCGGTCTTCGTGTCTGAGAAGGGTGAAATATTGTCTTTAGGACAGTACAATTTGCAAAACTCTATACACCAAGTTGAGTATATATATACTGTATGTATATATATTTGTGTTATTCTAATGATGTAGTATCTTTGTTAAAGTGTTTAATTCGTGTTGATTAATCTTCTCTCTAGACCTTCACGGTCGGTGTTCTATTCTTGTTCCGACAATCTAAAAGACAATATTTCATGTATTACGGCGTAGCCGGGTTCCTGAAAACCTACGGCATGTGGTGGTTCCGCAGTAGAATACGTGAATAACAACTTTACTGAGTGTCTCGAAGAACCATTCGATGAGAACTACGATAAGTTCAATGGGCGACTTGAGATAGCAACGAAAATGTTGTTCACCCGGCAACCATGAATTTGTAAGAGCATCACTCGAGAAGATGTTCCCAAGGCTACTACAGATCCTCCTACAAGAGAGATGTTGTTGACCATTGAAGCTTGGATGCAATCTGACTTTCTTTGCAGGAACTATATTCTGAATCGTCTAGAAAACAACTTATATGATATTTATTCATCATATAAGACTGCAAAGGAAGTTTGGGAAATGCTTGAGAAGAAATACAAAAGCAGAGAAGATCTTTGGGGCAAAGTTTGTAGTGTGAATTTCTCAAGTCTGACATGGCGATACTAAAGCGTGATAAAACAAGTTGAAGAAATTCAAGTTCTTATTCATGAATTTATAGAGGGATGTCTGTCAGTGGCGGTTTCAAGTAGGTTCCTTATAGAGAAATTGCCACCTTCGTGGATTTCAAAAGTTTACTTGAAACAGCGTCGAGAGATGACAATGGAGGATTTGATTCTAAGGCTTCAGTGAAGAAGATCACGAGAAGAGGCAGTGTTGAGTGAGCAAGACTGATATCATAGAGTGACACTGACAAAGCAAAAATTCCAGAAATTCAAAGGCAAGAAAATGTCAAAGCTTAAACCAAAAGGCAAAGACTTTAAGAAAATTAAAGGAAGTTGCTGGGTTTGTGGAAAGGCTGGACATAAGGCACAAGAGTGTCGCCACCGGAAAGATCAGACTGTTACTCGGACTAATCAAGCACATGTGCATGAGTTCGATGACAATTTGGTTGCTGTTGTGACTGAAACCAATATGGTTTCAAATGTCAAGGGATGGTGGATTGACCTTCCCCAGTGCTGACTAGGCACATATACGGTGACAAAGAATTTGTTTGAGTCTGAAACATATGGATGATGGTGAAAAGAAAGCTCTATATGGGAAGTAGATGCCTCAAATGTTGAAGGAAAGGCAATGTGCTACTAAAGTTTACTTACGGAAAAGTTGTGACTCTCAGCGTGTGTTACATGTTCACGAGATTAGGAAAATTTGGTTCGGGCTATACTTAGTAAGAAAGGTTTAAACTTGTATTTGAATCGCGGGTTTATTCTTACCAAGGCTGGGATGTATGTGGGAAGGGTACTTGGCGAAGGCTTGTTTAAACTGATAATACTTGTTACCAATACTATGAATAATAATAGAACATACATTTATATTGTTGACTCTTTTGTTTTATGGCATGCTAGGTTAGGACATGTTAACAATAGGAGTATATATAGAATGGTTAATCTAAATCTACTACCAAAGTTTGATGTTAACATACATAATAAATGTGGGGTATGCACTGAATCTAAGTTTGCTAGACAAAGTTTTAAATCGGTTCGAAGGTGAATAGGCTTTACTTGGATTTAATTCATAGTGATCTTTGTGACTTTAAAGCTATACCTTAGCATTAATTGGGAAAAATTATTTCATAACTTTTATAGATGATTGCGGTAAATATTGTTATGTTTATTTACTTCCACGACAAAGATGAAGCTTTGAATAGTTTTAAGACATATAAGTAGTAGAGGAAATCGGGTTGGAAAATTAAAGTCATAAGATAGATAGAGGTGGTGAATTTGGAGTCCCACTTGCATTCTCGGACTTTTATTCTTGCTCAAAATGGCATTGTTCATCAAGTAACAACTCCTTATACACTGACAAAATGGTGTAAGCTAGGAGGAAAATAGGACTTTAAAAATGATAAACTCATGTTGAATAGTTCGGAATACCACATAACTTGTGGGGTGAAGCCTTCTTTACCCAAACTTTATTCTAAATAGAATTCCTTTTAAGAATTCAAATAAATCTCCTTATGAAGTATGGAAAGGAGAGATTACCATCTTACAAAATGATCAAAATATGGGGTTGTTTAGCAAAAGTACTTATTCCTTTGCCCTAAAAGAACAAAACTTGGCCACTAAAACAATTGATTGTGTGTTTATTGGTTTCTGAAATGCAAGTCTTTGCATATAGGTTTCTAGTTTATAAATCGAGTGCATGACATACATGTAAATACAATTTTAGAATCTATAGACGCTGAATTCTTTGAAGATGTTTTCCTTACAGGAAAGTCCGATGACGTATGTATGCGAACTCGTGATGAACAATCTACTCGAGGTTAAAGGAAACGACATAGAACCTAGGAAAGGAAGTAGAATTAAAAAACCAAAAAATTTTGGTCAGACTTTATAAGTTTCATGACCATAGGAGAACCACAAACACAAAGAAGCAGTACTTCACTGAGCATTGTCTTGGAAGGAAGCTATTAATAGTGAATCCATCTTACAAAACCATACGTGGGGTGGTTGATATACCACCAGGAAGTAAGCGAATGAGTTTGTAAATGGATTTTAAAAGAAAGCAAAGGCGATGGCTCAGTCTCAGGCAAATATAAGGCGGGTTGGTAGCAAAAGGATATAGACAAAAGGAGGGCTAGATTAATTTGACACCTACTCACACATTGTCTAGAATAACATCTATAAGGGGCTGGCTCATTACGATAGCTTCATGAATAATATGGAAATACATCAAATGGATGTGAAAAGCGACTTTTTAAATGAAACTGGGAAAGAGATATATATGGAACAACCGGAAAGGATTTGTGGTTCAGGTCAAAAAGAAAAATAAAGGTGTGCAGGATTAGTCAAGTCCTTATAACTGGACTTATGTTAAAGAAAGCGATGGCATGAAATTTGATCACCTGATATTGTGCATGGTTAAATCAACGAGTGTGACAAATGTGTATACACACCCATAAGACATACAGCAGATTCATGTGTGACTGTAAATATTTATGTTGACGATATCTTATAATGGGAACTGGTAAGGGACATTATAATGTCACAAGAGTTACTAGCTCATATTAGTATGAACCTAGGTCTAGGCGATGTAATTTTGGAATTCAAATAAAAAAGAATGAGGATACATACTTACACAATCCATTATGTGGAAAAGATTTTAATAAATATGATCAATCAAGGTTACGGTAGCTTTCTTTGTTACAAATTGCAAGTGAAAAGAATCTTTGATGGTCTCATGATTACAATATTCACAGTCATGGGTAGCTTGATGTACCTAATGAGCATGTAGGCCATATATTGCATGACCGATGCGGGCTTAGTAGATATACAAGTAGTCACGGAAGGTAATTGGAAGCTTTGGTTGGGTATTTAAGAGTATCTCCAAGTATACATAACATATGGATTACATTATACAAAATATCCACCGGTACTTGAAGGCCATGGTGATCTTAATTGGATTTCAGATAATACGAAACCAAATGGGCCGATTGATTATATTTACCTTGGGAGGTCTTATTTCTTGGAAGTCTTCCAATAGCGTTATAGCATGTTCTTCCTTAGGTCAAAGATTTAGCACTCGATAAAGTGAGGAAGCGAGTGGCTAAATTTTTAGAAGACATTCAGTGTGGCATAAACACTGTAACAAATATATACATACATTGTGATAGCATGGCGACACAAGCTAGAGCCAAACTAACATCTACAATGGGAAAGTCAAGACACATAAAAGTGACACAATACTATTAAGCAGTTGCTTTCTGGTGGAGTGATATCGTCTGATACATAAAGTCGAAAGCGAGCTTAGTGATCCGTGAGCTACAGAGAACAAGTCGAGTTTACATCGAGGGAGTGGGATTAAGACAGATAGGTGATACTGAGCGAGCAACCTAGTTGGATCTAGGTTCAATAGGAAAAACTAGTTTAGTAAAACTCCAAGTAGTGAAACACATACTCACTCATTCTAAGGTGCTTAATGTGTTTTTTGTTGATGTATAGGTTATGTATAGCATTTGTGACAACGATATCTTTTATGTAAGGTGAGCTTGAACAGAAAGCTTTAATCATTGTCACCTATGATAGTAATGTGGGGTCGCATTTATGAGAATTGAATAAGCTAAAACTCATTATCATGAATAGCAGGGATATGTTCGAGGACCAAAATGAACATAAACGTATAAACTCGATACCTTTAAGTCATTGTGTGTATTTATGTTGCTCAGGGTTACTACAGAAGTGAACAGTTCAAGATCTTTATATCCCGCTGTGTCTCACCAAGTAGATCCGATGTAACACTAAGGTAAGTTCGAGTCAAAACCTTACTTTTCTAAAACACAGCAGTTACGCTTCATATATGCATTACATAAATTTATTCTAATTGTAAATCACATTTATTTTGTTTTAAAATGTAGGGTATTGTTAGAATCTTTTAAAGCAACCTCTTGTCCCACATCGGTTGAGGAGAGGGGTTTTCAACAATTTATATTGAAGATACCCTCGTGAATAAGTGAATAGAATTGGAGGTGCATCAATTTGTGGGATGAGGACTATCTTTCTCATGAGCTCCTTGGTAGGGCTACTTGATATATATATATATATATATATATATATATATATATATATATATATATATATATATATATATATATATCAACCCAGGCCTTAGGGCTGATGGTAGTGGGCTTCTGAATAATAACCTGCAAAATTTATTTATTTATTTTTTAAATATTAATACGATGCGAAAGGTTGCAAACTTTCGAGAAGGTTACATTTGGTTTATAAATTCCACACGGGTTAGACGAAAAAGCATTTTGTTTTTGGTTCTTCACATTTTAACCTTCATTTTCATACACATTTGAGAGAAACTTGTGAAGAGTTTGCTTGAGTTGAAGTTTCTACGATGCAAATACTTGACAATAGATAGTTTCATCTGAGGCAATCACAGTCATGGTGGCATGCAAGAAGGGTGATATTGTCTTTAGGACATTACAATTTGCAAAACTCTATCTACGAGTGTATATATATATATATATACTTATATATATATATTATATGTATATATTTGTGTTATTCTAATGATGTAGTATCTTGTTAAAGTGTTTAATTCCGTGTTCAATTAATGTTTCTCCTCCCTGGAGCAACCCATAGTTAGTGTTCTATTCTTGTTCCAACAGGTGTGGCAGCGCCGGCTCGTCTGAATCTTTGTGGCGCCACGAAGCTTAGGGTGTCAGTTGACTGAATCAACATGAAATCTATATAGTCTCAAGTAATCATGAGACAGGTACACGTATAAATTTGCCACAGGCTACATCATACAAAAAAATGTATATTTTATACAAAATTGATTTGTTACAATTGTATTCAATTACAACTTATACCAAAGCTGGTCTCTGCAGTACACACAATGAAGACCGGTTTGTATTTCTTCAACTCCTAAGGTCAAGGTCGTCCCACCACATCCCCAAAATAAAATGTGATTACCTGAAAATATATTGACAGAGGTGAACAATGCCCGGAGTAATTGGAATTTCCCTACTTGAGTTACTCCCACCTAAGTGGAAATGCAATGGAACACGAACCTCCTGACACATTACTTTAATATATCACTCATGCATATATTAACAATTAGTTCCATACATCATGTTATTCGGTTTATAATAATAACATACAGATTGACTCTCATGGGCTAAGGCACGTAAGCGATCCATCTTGGGGCTGTCCACAAACATCACAAACATGTTATTTTCTCATGGCAATAACCACCTGACACCACAAATCAAAAGCAGCGATGAGTGAACATCCCATTACTCAAGGTTTTATTGGTGAATCCAAATCTTTTTTGGGTAAAACTCCCACATTATCAGGATAAACAAATCTATCCATTACATAACCCTTAAGCGAGTAAAACAAGTAGGAGGAAGAGCCCATACCTTTTAGGGTTATTGGCTCCAATGGTACCACGTGTAGTCCTTTAGTGGGAACAACTTCTGCTCCTTGCCTCGTGGAAGCCATGGTCAGATGCCCAGGAATTTTAGAGAGAGGGTGGGGCCTCTCTCTGCAAACCACCTCTCTTCCTCCTCTCCCTTTCTGGTTGGTCTCTCCTGCTCTCCTTCCACTCTCCCAGTGGTTTGGAAGGCTAAAATTCGAGGAAAGTCCTCTCGTACGCCACATGTCCATTTCTCATTGGACATGGATTACCCTTATCCTTATCTTCTGTGAGATATCTCTAATGGCGTGATAATACCATGTCACGACCAAGGAGTGAGGGTAGGCACTAGGGATGGGGGCATAAAGGCCCCAAACCAGTAGCAAAGCCTTATTGAAATATTCATACTTGGGCTAATAATAGTCACACAATACATGCACATATATTCTGTATATTTATAATGCCAGCAGATGTCAAACATCGATAGGGAGATAAAGTCCAAGATCCACATACACGTCGACATACACAAAATGAACGAATTATCGAGATTACAAAGCATACTAATATTCCAAAGTCTGCGGTGACACACAGATTAAATAGACAAAGATTAATACTATCATAGTAGTACATGTAACAGCGTGAAGGAAAGAATTGGCGGGGTTCTCAGAAAGATCTGAAGAAGGGAGGAATTGACGGTACCTGAAAAATAAATTGAAACTGTCAGTCTCGAGAGTGAGTTAATATCATATAATCTATTCCACATACAAACCAAGGATATACATACATATAGAATTTCAATATAATGTACTATATATATATATATATATATATATATATATATATATATCATTAGGGCTATAACAATACACTCACATATGTACAGCCACACACACATCAAGTTTCATATGTCACATTATCATCACAATGATCGAGAACTCTAAGCAGGACCACATACTTCAATACTCTGAGCCGTAAGGCTCTCTCAAATCCAAAGTAGTGGCGCCTGAGAAATGCTCGGCGGGGTCCTTAACTCAGGATGACACTTAAACCCTGACCAACCATAGGCGGCGCCACAGAGAAATGCTCCAACGGGGTCCTTAACTCCGGCAACTATCTACCATAAAATCCATAATGGCGCCCGAGAAATGTGCTCAACCGGGGACCTTACCTCAGGCATCCCCAGAAAGCGGCTACGACGGGGGAACTCATATACATAAACTATAAATCTGTAACTAGTCAGTTATTACCCGGTCTTGTATGATCGTCTGACTCATTGGTGGTATGTCCTGCTAAGTTCCCATTACAAAACATTTTCACATACAATGCCGCAATAATGTCGCGCAACCAATACACTCACATCCATCATCATAACAGTCTCATATGCAGATATATTTCATAACGAACTAAATAATTTAGTTACCAAAGTAAATACAATTCCAATGATAATAACCATGTCGTGATGATGGGTGTAGCCTAATGCCACAAATTCTATGCCATGCATGCAGATGATGTGTCGTAAGCATAATATCAACTCAAAGTATGTCGGATCTCGAATCGCTCACCAGCCTCGATTTGTCTGGCGGGTATCGGACAATCTAAGATGGAAGCGTTATTGATAAATAAGATTAAGATTTAAATATACTCTAGACTGACCGGAAAACTCACGGATAAGCGGGCATAGGAATGTACTTATGTTCCTATAGAAAAATTCGGCCCAGAACCTCCTAAAAAGCTTGGACTTAACTCCACGTAAAATAGGTCCAGTCTGATAGAAATACATTTTTAATATCACAATTTATCAATGCGGCAGGGCCACAACTATAAATAAATCCACGGCTCGGCGCTAATCAACACAAAAGTCAACAATTCGCGATAAATACAATTGATACAATTTATAGCTTCGGATAATTCATTATATTTATACATGGATAACTCCGGATATAAGTAAATACGTTTAATCAAAAATCAACGCGGTTCTAATTACATAGGATAAGAGTAAACACAACATCGTACCGGCGTATATATATTTTAAGTTACATCCTTTCAAAACACAAACATGAAGATTAAGCGATAAATAAGGCATTTTCAATATTAAAATAACCTTTACGAACACAATTAAAATCACGAATATCGCACACTTATACAATTAGAGCTATGCAGCGTTTTAGGGTATAGATTCTTTACCGAATCTCGAATGCGAAAACCGATTACCTTGCCAGAGTCGGAATCACGGGCAGGCGAACATTACGTCGTAGATGCGGCTTCGGGGAGTTCGCGCCCATGACGATTGTGGAAAAAATTCAACTAAGTCAATTAAATGCAGGGTACTAGCGTAGATCGGGATTAGGGGAGCCCAAAAACAATTTTTGCATAATTTTTAGACGCTTAAAAACAACTCAAAACGCATAAAAACAGAATTTTCTTCTTAAGTTTATCTCTCTAGAAATCACTACGATTAAAGCTTGAAATGGCGAATCATACCTCCACAAGGTTTGGGGGTCTGAGCTCAGTGGCGCTTTGTTTGGCCGAAAACACGCCCAAAAGAAATTTGTTCTAGACGGCGACCACTTAAAGCGCGGTGTGCCGTGAGGAGGAAGGAACGGCGGTTGCGCGTGTCGAGGAAGCTTGCCGGCGTCGAGAAGGGGTGGTGGTGGCGGCGCGACGGTGGCTCAGGGTGATCGGACGGAGGCGGCGGCGGCCGGAGAAGAGAGGGAAGGACGGCGTGAGTTCCTCGGCGAGGCCCGACAAATTCGGGCGAGATCGAGCAAAGCGAGGGTGGGTGGCGATGGGAGCTGCCTTTCCGTCGGATGAAACCAATGGGATCGGTGTGAGAGACGACCGGTCCCATTGAGGGGCGAGGGTGGAGTGTGGCCGGGGAGAGAAGGGTCTTTGTGCTTTGTAGTTTTTGCCCCCCTTTCCATTTTACCCTTAGTCAATTTTAAATTAATACTTTTAACAAATCAAAAATACATATTAAACAATTATGGAAATATAATTTAAATGGTCGAATTCTGGGTATTACATTCTCTCCCCCTTAAGAAAATGAGTCCTCAATTTAAGAATAGAAAACATACCTCATTCTTTGGAACAAGTATGGGTATGAGCGTCGCATCTCTGCTCAGTTCCCAGTGCACTCTTCGATCCGAATGATTAGCCATAGGACTTTGACCATTGGGATGACTTTTGTTCGGAGTTGACGAACCTGATTATCCACGATAGCTACAGGTCGCTCCTCATACGATAATCTCCGCGATCTCTGCTTCTTGGGCACCGCGTAGCACATGTGGGGATGCGGCACGTACTTCCTCAACATATGGATATGAAGGCGGATGAATATTGGCGAAATTAGGTGTGACTCTGTGGTCGTGGCCCTCTGACTCTATCCACAGTCTCAAAGGGTCCCGTGCGGGTGCTAATTTCCCCCTCTTGCCGTCTCATCACGCCTCGCGCCGGGGGAAACCTTCGAGAATACATACTCACCTACACCAAACTCCACGTGTTTTCTCTTTAGATTCGGCGTAGCTCTTACGTCTTGAAAGCTTGGTCCTCGCGATCTCGAATAATAGGAATCTTTCGAGAAGTGATTTGGACCAGTCGGGGACTGTGCTTCCTCTCACCAACTTCTTCCCGATAAGGCGCGATCTACACTTCCTACCATACAATGCCTCGTAAAGCCATCTGAAACACTAGCATGATAAGCCATTGCCATGCGAACTCCACCCAGGTAAATGCGATCCCATTGGCCTCCGAAATCCATGCTTGTCCTCGACATGTCCTCCAACGTCCCGAATAGTCCTCTGGATTTGTCATCCGTCCCGAGGGTGAAAAGGCGTGCTAAAGTCAATCAGTACTTGACTCCTCATGAAGTTCAGCTGAAACCTAGAGTGACGGGGCCTGCAGCCAGGACACAATAAGCTGGAATCCCATGAAGGCTAACAATCTATCAATATACACCACTGGCATACTTGGCTGCAGAAAAGTCGTCTTCACAGGTAAGTGTGCCGACTTAGTCATTCGATGAACTATCACGAATGGAATCATACCACTGCCCAGAAGTTCGAGTATTGAGTCGCAAGTCCATGTGGTAATATTCTCATTTCCACTGCGGAATGGGGTCATTTCTAACAACCGGACTGACCGATGCTCAGGATTTGACTGTGGCAGTCAGGACACTTGAATGCAAACTCAGCTACATCCTTCTTCATACCACTCCTGATAGTTACCCTTAAGATCATGATACATCTTAGTGAGATCGGGATAAATCTGCAAAAAAAACTGTGGTGAGGCTCTGTAATCTCGTTTAGGTTCATGTATCGGGGGCCTTGACCCTAGTACCAATCTCAACGTGCCATCATCCCCGATCATAAAATCATTTGCCTGACCTCTTTGAACCTCATCACAATCTTCATTAGCGGCTGGTCTGCCTTGTTGTTTTAAATTACGTCCACGTCAAGGGACATTTGGGTTGATAAATCGTGCTTCAAAAGTGTCTAGGACTCCAACACCTCTGGGCGCTAAATCTGATCCTTACTAGATCATACAACTCAGCAGTCAATTGTCGCTCTCTGCTGATGCTTGATGAGGCCCACTTTGATGATTTCTACTCAGCATACGCACTACATTAGCCTTACTGGTGATATTGTGTCTGATCATAGATCTGCTAAGCAACTCCGACCATCTTCTACTGTCTCAAATTTAGCTCTTGTGATCGTGAGAATCTCACCCCGTCTCTATCTGAGATAATGTCTCCAGATCTTTAATGTCACGAAAATCACGACGCCATCTCTCGAGTCATGAGTGGAGTAGTGCACTCGTGCTCTTGAGCTGTCTGAAGCATAAACAGCTTCCGTCTTGCATGATACGCACCACAGTAAGACTGGGCGTCTGATACATATATAACCTCTGTGCGAGAAGAGTATGCCATCTGGAATGAGTCGAGCAATCCTTGACCTTTGGCTTCGCCTCCGCAAATCCTGCGTGCATTTGAAACCTCATTCTTGCAGTTCGTGTCAAAGATGCGACGATCTCGAAAATCACACGCAGCGACGGTGTCTTGGCTAAACCCGAGGAAACTTCGAATCTCGAGTCACGTGGTTTGGTCTCTTGCCAATCCATCTTGCCTCTATGTACTTGGGATCCCATGAATACCTTCCCTTGAGTACTAAATGTCCCCGAAAAATTTGCGCTATCAGCCAAGAATTACATGCAGAAATTTGGCATATAATTCTTGCTCACCAAAGTCTGCAATGCTATCGCCATCATACACATTGCTCCTCCTCACTCAGAGAATATACTAAGATTATCATCTATGAACCTGAATTTCAAGCGATCAAGGAAGGGTTTGAACTACTCGTTTCATCAAATCCATAAAGAATTTAGGATTGCATTAGTGAGTCAGACATCACTAGGAACTCATGTACGTGCACAATCACATGAATAACGTCTTGAACATCCCTCATGTCTTGTCTCAGTGATGATATCTGAGTAGATCGATCTTGAAAAACATGATGCACCACAGGCGATCCAAGCGAGTCATCATTAGGAGGCGGATGATTTAATGCATTATTAATAGCCTTGTTGTTTGTCTGTAGTCTATATAGCGCGAGGAACCATCTTTCTTCTTACAAATACTTGGGAGCACCGGGGAGAAGTACTAGGCTGATGAAGCCTTTGTCCCAACAAATCACATGCTTGCTCCTTGACTCCTTGACTACAGGGTGCCATCTGTAAGGTGGCAGGAGATAGAAAGGCGTGCACAGTACAACATCAATGCAAAAATTCTATCCTGTCAGTGCTTGATACAGCGCGCTCTCTGGGAAAACATCGGGAAATTCAGCGATAGGGACATCATCGACTCACCTCATCTGCATAGTGTCCCTTACAAGAGCGAGATAACCTGGCACCGGCGTAACATCCTTTAAACGTGTCATTTGAGAATTAAATTAGAGGGGGCAGTATCGCTCACCCACGAAGCAAACTAGAATCCTGGAATCCAGGAAAATCACTTGTTTCTTTTAGCGATCCGGGTAGTGACAAATCACTGGCGGCAATCCACTTACCCGAATAACCTGAAATCCATCGCATCCAGCAAAATAAGATGCGGAAGGTCTACGCCTACCACGGCGGACCACGATGGAAAGTAAATATCGCCTCCTAAGGCATCACTTTCGAGAGGGTAGTGGCGATAACGGAGTCTCTCAAGTCTGTTGTTTGAATACCAAGCCTAATTGCAAAACTAGGAGACCTGAGGAGTGTGTGGCACCGGGATCCTAATAACACCCTAGCCAGTATAATGAGCCGAATAGTACGATGCGATGGCATTTGGCACTGGCGTCTGAGTGAGGTGTAAAACTCGCGACCAACGTCGGGGCGGGTAGGAGTTCGAGATCCGACCTTGGCCCTGTGAAATCCTGCCTCCCAGGGCTCTACCGCCATATCCAGCCTGTGTCCTTATCTGCACCGACCCCGAGAGGACTAGGCGTCGATGGCTGGGCGGGCAACACTAGCCATGAACACGGGAAAAGTGCTGGCTTGGAAATCTAGGACATGATTTGGCCATGTGGCTGACTCTCCCACCTAAAACAAGCTCCCACTGGCCGCCCATTAGGGCCACGATGTCCGCCCACACCCAGCGTGGGCACATGCGAGGTCTTGAGGAACTGAGTCTTCTTTGTTACCTGAGCACAGACTGTCCCCCTTGGTATGGCTCTTGCGGGCTGGGCCACGTCGATCAGGAGCCTCTATAGCCCAACCGAGTTCAGTCTTGCCCCTTCTTGTGGCCCACTTGGTCTAAAGCGCTCTGTCTGTTGGGCTGGCCCACCATAGAGTACCACATGCCACCATAATCTTTGTGTTGCGGCTTGAGTGTACTAGTTTGCTCTTCTGTGCGGGTCTTCTTCTTAGCACCATCCACTAAGATACCATGAAGGCGAAGGTCAGTCTCCATCGACCAGCTAAATCAGGTGACCTCGAGAGCTACCTTCCTCGGCCATTGCCAAGGATGTGAAATGTGGTGGGGCAGGTGATGTACTTACTTGTCTTTGCGGCTTCGTGTATAGTCGAACAAATTTGCTAAGATACATGAACTGCGGGTGTACTCCACTTCTGGACATATCATCTCTCTTGTTTGCTGAGCTGTCTTGGTACTCTTGTCTCATGGCAAAGAAATGTAGTTATCTTCAAATCTCTCCACGAAGCTGGAGCCCATGTCATACCCTCCGAGAAGCGGCAGTGTAATCCTTGTACCCTTTGCAATGCTAAGCCCTTGAGGAGAAACGCCATCTCAGTGGTCGGAATTTCTCCGGATGCTCGGATCAAATGCTCTCTTCTCCGCCGTCGAGAGAAAGTCCATTGGGTCTGAATGCCCCATCAAATACAACCTCATTAAGCACGGTGTCTTGGAGCAATGGAATGTGATGCAGATTAAAATCTGGTCCACATTTGAAGCCCATTAGCGACTCTTTGCCGTGATGCTCATAAGATTCTTTGGTATGCACTGATCCTTTGCGAAAATGCACCTCCATAGTTCTTTGTGACACGGGCATGCGTGTGAAGCGTGGGGCATATTGGCTGTGGCTCCTCATTTGTGGCTCATCCAGTGAGGTACTGTCTGGCTGGCACTGGGATTTCACCCGGAGTCTCCGCCAGCCTCTTCCGGGGCGGGTGGATTAGAGTGAAGGGATACCTCATCTTGGGCCTCCTGCGGGCTTCATCATAGAACTCCGCAGCCTCTAAGATCGGGCCGCTGGCCGGCAAGATCGGCAGAATGTCACGCATTACCCTCGATCTCCGTCTCATACTGAAAAGTAAACAAAAAGACTATCGATATCAAACAGACGGCCCAACTGACGGCGTAAACTGGGATGCAATGGCATTTGATAAGGACGAACTCAATCCTAATTCCGCAGTACTGGAAACTTAGACTCTAGGCCATAGGAAATGAACCTACGGCTCTGATACCAACTTTGTCACAGCCCAAATCTGGGGGCCGAGACCGGCACTAGGGAATGGGGAGGCATAAGGCCACCTAAACCCGTAGCAAGCCTTATTGAAATATTCATGCCGACTATCATACGATCACCTGTTCATATTACGATATATCCACATGCATATTTATAATATGCCCCAGATGTCAAACATCATCAGGAGAATAAAGTCCCGATCCCACATACAATCATTAACATACAAAATGAAATGTAATTATCTGAATTACAAAACATACTAATATTCCAAAGTACTGCAGTGACACCTAGATTAAATAGACAAAGATTAATACTATCATAAGAGTACATGTAACCGCCGTGAAGGAAAGAATTCGGCGGGTTCTCAAGGATCTGAAGAAGGAGGACCCACGCACTAAAAATAAATTGAGACCGCTACCTCGAGGAGTGAGTTAATACTATATAATCTATTCCACATCTACAACCAGTCGTGATATATATTACTATTATAGAATTTCAATATAATGTAATTATATATATAGAGCAATATATATATATATATATATATATATATATATATATATATATATATATATATCACATTGAGACTATATAACAATACACTCACATATGTATGCATGCACACATCAAGTTTCATATCATCACATTATCATCACAATGATCGAGAACTCTAGCCGGACCCTATACTCCAATACTACAAGCCATACGGCTCTCTCAAATCCAATGTGACTGGCGCCCCGAGAGAAATGCTCGATCAGTGGTCCTAACCTGGCCTGGACGACTAAACCACCACCATAGCCGCGCCCGAGAGAAATGCTCAACCAGTGGTCCTTAACTCCAAAAGAACTATCCTACCATAATCCATAGCCTAAGGCCTCCGGAGTAACGCTCAACCAGTGGACCTTACCTCCCAGATCCCCGAGAGAAAACGCTCAACCAGGAACCTATATACATAAACATAAACTGATCATAGTCTGACACAC
Organism: Tetrastigma voinierianum; assembly: GCA_016808115.1. Taxonomy (NCBI): domain Eukaryota; kingdom Viridiplantae; phylum Streptophyta; class Magnoliopsida; order Vitales; family Vitaceae; genus Tetrastigma; species Tetrastigma voinierianum. The sequence continues at coordinate 68,204 of JAEQBH010000397.1, forward strand.
CGCGCGCACGCGTCTCCGATACAACTCATTAGGTGGTATGTCCTACTATAGTTCCCATTACAAACATTTCACATACAATGCACAGCAATATCGCACCCAACAATACACACTCACATCCATCATCATAACGGTCTCATATGCAGATATATTTCATAACGAACTAAATAATTTAGTTACCAAAGTAAATACAACTCCAATGATAATAACCTGGTGTCGCGGATGAGGGCGTAGCCCATCGCCACAAATGCTATGCCATGCATGCAGATGATGTGTCGTAAACTATATAATATCAACTCACAGAGTATGTCGGATCGTAATCGCTTCCCGCGCCTCAAACAGACCCAAGTGAGTCGGCTGACAATCTAAGATGGAAAAGACGCATGATAAATAAGATTGGTGACGCAAATATACTCTGCACTCGACTTAAAACCTGGGCGTAATTAAACCGACATAGAAACTGTACTTATGTTCTACCGAAAATTCGGCAGAACCTCCCCTAAAAACTGGACTTAACTCCTCAGAAACAGTCCGTAATCCGGAGAAATACATTTCTAATATCCCCAATTTATCCAATGCCGAGCCGGGCCACAACTATAGATAAATCCACGGCTCGACGCAATCCAACACAAAGTCACACTCGCGATAAATACAATTGATACAATTTATAGCTCTGATAATTCATTATATTTATATACATGGATAACTCCTATATAATTAAATACGTTTAATCAAAATCAACGCTGCTCTAATTACATAGATAAGAGTAAACACAACATCAGACTACAGATATATATTTTAGCTAGCATCCTTTCAAAACACAACATGAGCAATTAAATCATAAATAAGGCATTTCATATTAAAATAACCTTTTTACGAACAATTAAAATACGTAATATCGCACACTTATACACTATTTCGTGACGCCGCTTGGTGGTATAGATTCTTTACTAAGCTCGAATGGCAAAACCGACAGGACCGGTTTAATCACTAACTGAGACGAACATTCATACGGGTACGCCTCGAGGTTCGCCACGACGGTGGCCGGAAAATTCACTAGCCGGAAATTAAATCCGAGGGTACCTAAGCGACGGACAGGAGCCCAAAACATTTCGCATAATTTTAGACGCTTAAAACAACTCAAAATCTATAAAAATGTAATTTTCTTCTTAAGTTTATCTCTAGAAATCACTACGATTAAAGCTTGAAATGGCGAATCATACCTCCCTTGGGTTTTGGGGGTCCCGAGCTCAAATGGCCTTTGTTTGCCCGAAACACGCTCAAAAGGGTCAGTTTTGGAAAGAGGCACCCACCTAAGGCAGCGAGGAGGACAAGGCCACCGTTGATGGTGAAGGAACCGCGGTCGCGTGTCGAGAAGCTTGGCTCTGCCGAGAAGGGGTGGTGGGTGGCGCGCGACCAAGGCTCAGTGGTGATCGGACGGAGGGCAGCAGCGCCGGAGAAGAAGAGGAAGAGGACGGCGTGATTCTACGAGAGCGCAAATTTCAAAGAGATCGTATGGCAAGGGTGGCCTACGATGGAGCGCTTCCTGGGCCGATGACGGATCGGGTGGCCTGAGACTACCGATCTACACAAGGTGGATCGGGGCACGTGAGGTGTCGGGGAGAGAGAGAAGGGTCTTTGTGCTTGTAGTTTTCGCCTCCATGCACTTTAGTCAATTTTAAATTAATACTTTTAACAAATCAAAATACATATTAAACAATTATGGAAATAATTTAAATGGTCAAATTTACGAGTATTACACCATGTGTCACCTATGACCCAAAATTATGCTCAAGTTTGACTATCCCATAGCTTGACACGTGGCGCCTCTTAGGCCACTCATAAAGTGTCAAGTGTCCCGCACTCCTCTACGTGCCTCGGTAAAACGCGGAAATTCGAATCGTCTTCTAATTCGAACAAATTCGACGCGTAGATCTAGATTTCATGAGTCGTGATTCCACCCAGAAAGTCCGCTTGCCATCCGAGATCTAGAAAAATTCTGGATTTTCAACCGGAATTACCATTTTATTCTTCTTTAGAAAACATGGATTTTCCGTGGGTCTCGATATATAGATATATCGAAGATATATTAAATATATAGGAGATATATTGGATTTATCGGATATATATCAGATGTATATAAGAGATATATCGATGGATATTTTTTCATAAATATCAATAAAATATAAACTATTTAAAATTCATTATAAATAATTTATAATTTTAAAATTTGATAAAATAAGTAAAAATGTTATTTTATAAATGTAATGTATATTATCTTCGATTTTAAATATATAAATATAATGAATAATTGATTTCATTCTATAAATATAAATTATTTATTTTATTTAAATATATAAAAAGTAACATTCCGATATATATATATATATATATATATATATAAAGTAACATTCTTTGCATGAAATATGTGAAGAATCATATCAGATTCTTAAAATTATTTTCAAAAATTTTTAAATTTTTAAATAAGAATGTTTCTAACAAAGAGCTTTGGTTCAAGGTGAAGAATTAGACTGAAAATAACAGAATACTACAACATTATAATAAAAAAGTAAAAAAAAAAATTAAAAATTAAATACTTTTACTATAATGTATTAAACGTTGATTTGTAGTGGAGAAATATGTCTTTTACACATAGTCCTAATCTAGCTAGATAATATATGGATGTGACATTTTTATTATGTTTTTCTCACATTGTGGGCCAAATAATTATCCCTTAATAACTAAAAATAACTACCTTGAACCTATAATTTTAAGTTTTTCTAACCATTTTACTAAATCCCTATTTATGTTATATTTTTACATGTTTTCAATCTTATTTCATTTCTTCCCATATTTTATTCACAAATTTAATACTGACTTAAATTTTATGTCATTTTTTTAACAAATTTTATTCCATATTTTCCTCTATTCTTCTTTACCTTACTTAAAAGATTAAAATATCGCCAATGGATATATCTAACTTGAATTTATGGATATATCGTATTTGGAATTTACTTATATACTGATGGATATTTTTACATAGATATCAATAAAATATAAATTATTTAAAATTTATTAAAATTGTTTATAATTTTAAATTTTGATAAAATAAGTAAAATAAGTTGATCACTAACTCCGTCGCTTCCTCTAACACCGCAAAGAAGTTGCCGTTATACGTCCTTTTCCGCTTTCACCTTCGTAATCAGTTGTGGATCGCTCGCTTGGAATTCTATCAGGCTCGTTTTCTTCTGCTCCACGTTAGCTTCTTCAGGTGAATTTTTTTGCCATCACTCCCATTTTTAAAGCCTTCTATTATTATTGTGTGTTATACGAATAAATCTAGATTTTGGTGGTTTAGGTTTGAGTCCATGTGGGATTGTGATGGATTTCCTTGCCAGAGTTTCCAAATATTATAGAATTTTGTGCTATGGTGCTTTTGTTTATGGTTGTTTTTTTCTTAGAGACGGTGGATTTAAAATTTCAAATATGAGTCGATGTTTGGTGTAGATCATATTTGTAAGACACGAGAAAATTTTTAATTTCTGGAAAAATGGCAAAATCGTAATTTCGTGAAAAATCCGAAATTTTCTAGATCTCACGATGAAACGGATTTCATCGTTAAATCGCTCGAAATCTGGCTAACACGTTGAATTTCGTCGAATTTCGAGACAATTTAAACGCTGAGGCATCGAAGCCGCCGTGAAACGGTAAATCCGAGGCGACAAATCACATATAACATGTATTCATGTGATACATGTTGTATGAGTAGAGAAATGATCGAAACGAACGGCCGAGATAGTTCCAAATGTCAAAAATCCAAGCTTGGGGACATAGATGACATTATGGAAATTATTTTAAATGATAATAAAACAAAACATGCATAGTGTCGCCTCTACAACAGAAATCGAGACCAAACGTGAGAAACCAGTAAATTAGATTCAAGAGTCGATTTTGAGAGTTTTTGAAGGAGACAAAATATCCAACTTTATCTCGAGATTTGTAGGCGCATCCCACCGAAATCCTTCGCCAAGAAGGAAAGCTGTTCTACGGGAGAGGCCTACGCTGGGTGGACTCTGCTTTCGGAGTTTCACAAACTCCGTGAGGTAGGGGTTTCATCATACTTGAGTTTTACACTTTGTTTAAGTGTATTTACGATGTTTAAGTTGATTGAAGCCGTGAGTGACCGTTTGATCGGTCCTAAAGCTTGGAACCGAATTATTAGGAAATTTTGAAACCCATTTGTGCCAGTCTGTGGATCGTACTGTGCTGTCTGGGTCAGAATTGTATAAATTCAGAAACAATTTGTGTCAGGAGGGGTATGAGGTTTAAATGGCTGAGACAATCGGCTTTCACAAGGTGAACCGATATTGTTTGATGAACAAAGGACCCGAGGGTTTCAATCGCTCACATGAATAGTGACACCAACATAAAGTTTTGTGTGAAAATGTGTTTGGTCGAGTAATTCAACTTGAATTGCTCGTGTTTGATAATTAGCCCACGTGAGCTAATTTTTGATGTAATGGATTGTGAAATTACATGATATGTTTGTGTGATTTAAATTATGTGAATATATGCAAGATTACATATTTGCATGTGTTATATGATTGTATTGGAATTGACATCATGCATTCTAAATGCAATCAAGGCACCCTAAGATAGGGTGAGTGCATGAGGCGTTTATCGAGTGGTTTCGGAGGGTTGACTAATAATAATAATTATCGGAGGGTAGTTCATATAAAATATCAATCGTCGGAGTCGGCCCAATTGATATACATCAGAGGGTTGTCCACTAAGTAGATAATCTGAGTCGGTCCAATACTTATATCAGAGGGTTGTCCATAATTAAAAACAAATATCTTTGTTTTAAAATAATGTTTCTCATACGTGGCTTAGTGCTTGAGGAGCCTGGGTGAGGACCCTAGTATGAGTTGATCAAGTGTAGACATTCAAGCAGGATCACGATGTACTTGAATGTATGTTTCATTGAGCATCGTATGCACTTAGGGTGGGAGAGTAAATCTACGAGGGTGATTCCACTCACTGAGTACTAACTCACCCTATCGAGGTAATTTATTACTGTGCACAGTGGAGCACACTCGAGACTACCATCATAGAGGCCTTCTAGAAGAAAGCCAGTTGTGGCTTGTTTTATTAAGAAAAGCCACTTTAGAAGAAAGTCTAAGTTGTGCTTTCTGTGCACATGTATTAGAATTTAGATTTTAATATATGTTATATAAGAGTAAAACTTAACCTTGTAACTATGGTATATAGTTGGTATGGTTAAGTGAGTATTGTTTTATGGGATCAAGAGGCCGTTTACTCATATATTTCGATGTTGATGATTGGGACAGGTGAGCCTGTAGAGCTCCCAGATAAGGGAGACTCGCCGATTTTCATGAGTTGTGCCTGCCGTCTCGATTATCGACGAGTTTTTCGGTCGATCGTAGTCAACCCGACTGGAACAAGCAACACAACATTAGTGGTCAGGAAATATCTAAGATTTTTGGTTTTAGATACATGTTTCCATTCCTATATGTTCCATTTTTACGTATCCTCGTAGGAGATTTTGTTGTGCTATTAGTTTATTAGGTAAGACTTACTAGGTGACACTTTAGAAATGGTGAATGAGGCTATTGATATTAGTAATAGTGATACCACGAATCTTTTGGTATAAATATTTGTTAAGTTCATTAGATTAAGTTTATAATTCAAGTTTTTGCTCATCACATTTCAAATATTATAGAATTTTGTGTCATGGTGCTTTTGTTTATGGGTTTTTTTTTTGCTTAGAGAGGGTGGATTTGGTACTCAAATATGAGTCGATGTTCGATGCATCACATGAACGTTAGTGATTAGAAAAATCTAAGATTTTTAGTTTTAAATGTCATGCTTCCACTCCCTATCTATTCCATTTTTGCTACATGAATGTGAGCCCGATCTTTGCTACATGATTAAAAAAATCCCCACCTCTAAAAGATCAATATCACAAGACGTTGTATCAATTTTTTAAAAACTCATTCACATCATGCATGTACAAGTCATGATTCAACTTAACCTATAAAGAGCTCAATCTGAATGCTTTTTAATTTAAAGTAGGGAGCCCAGTTTTAAGCCTCTCAACGAATTGAATACGAAGTTTCCCTCCGAGGTCTCCTACCAAAAATAAACTTAGTCAAAGGCTTGTAAAATCCGAAAAAATTAGAAAATTTTAAAAATAGCAAAATGATATTAATAATAATAAATTATCATAATAGTTCAAAGAAGTCTTGAAAATTCTATGTAATAATTCAGAATTTCCATGCACTTAAATTTTTATTTATTGTGTTTTAATTTCGGATTTATCTATCGAATTTTATTTAATTATGTATATTTAATTTTTCGTAAGAAATTATTTTGGGTCATAATAATTATTTTGGACATTTAAATTATTTACATACTTGTTTTAATAATTATTTTGATTTATCATGTTAATTTAAAGTTATTATTTATTTAAATACTACCTTTTGCCTTAATTCAAGTAGATGAAGGGCTAAATTGGAAGTGATAAATATGAAGGGGGAAAACTACCAACCAAACCCTTCTCCCTCTCTCTCTCTCCTTCCCTCCACGCGCACCGCCCACTCTCACTGCCTCAGCCCGGCTTCCTCCTTCCTACCATTCCCGATCAGCCGTCCGACACCGGAAAAGGCACCCCATCACCGCCACCCTCGCCTTGCTTTGCCTCGCCGGCCGCCTGCTCGCCGACCACGCCGCAAGCTCTCTCTCCTCGCCCTTTGCCGCCACCGACTGCTCGTCCACTTCGCCACCTCCAAGCTCAGCCATTCTCAAAAGACATGGACATTCTGGCGACCTTCGACCACCTTGGATTCATCTAAAACCGCCCCATTCTGATAAGCACCGAACCAGTTCGCCCCTTCTCTCGCAACCGCCATTCTATTTCGCTTCGGGCCACCGCCAAAACCGACACCAGATCTGAACTCCTCACCCCCAAAAACCTAAGGATCCACCCTTGATCGACACCGACGAGCCCTTTTTACCGGTGAACGGAGCAGGTGGATCTCTAGCCGGGAAACCTCGGGATTTGGGCATTTCCGGCCATTCCGGTGATCCTTGGAAGAAACAGATTGCACATTTGAACTCCTGGAAGCAAGGCCTTCGCGGTGTCGAATCCACTTCGACGACTCAAATTTTCCGACATCAGAGACACACAATCCCCGTGAAGCGTGCTCAGATAACGTCTCGTCCCGCCTGTGGTTCCGATTGTAATCGGCTCAAATCGGGGAATCCCCAGAAAGACTTATAGCCTAAAACGTGTAGAAACCCAATTGTATAATTGTTCGATATTCGTATTTTAATTGTTCGGGAATGTTATTTTTGTATTGAAATGCTTTCTTTATTTATCGTTTAATCATTTCATGTTCGTGTTTTGAGAAGATGCAACTTTGTAATATATATACGCCTGCCTCGACAAGCCAGGCTTAATTGTATCCTGTATAATTCGAACCGCGTTGATTGTTTGATTAAACGTATTTTTATTTATATCCCCGAGTTAATGTATGAATATAATTATTTATCCAAGGTATAAATTGTATCAATTGTGTTATCGTGATTTGTCAAGCCTTGCGGTTTGATCGGTCGAGCCGCGGATTTATCTCGTATGTCAGGCCCTGGCCAACATTGGATAAATCAGGGATATTAGAAGTGCATTTTTATCGTGTCTGACCCGTTTTGGCTGCGGAGTTGTCCGCTTTGGGGAGGTTCCGTCGAATTTTCAGAGAACATAAGCAGCGCTTATGACTCGCTTAGTCTCGTGAGTCAGCTCGGTCGAGTCTAGAGTATATTTAAATCTTAATCTTATTATTAATTATGTCTTTTCCATTCTAGATTGTCCGACAAACCGCCAGATGTACCTCGTGCGCAGGAGCGATTCAGATCTCGATATATTCAGAGTTGATATCATATAGCTTATAGCACATCGCCCAGATGGCAGCACGTATTCGCGGCATCGTGATCAGACTGGCCACCCTGCACACGATACGGCACACATATTATTATATCGCATACGAGATCATTTCTCGTGATAATGGATAGCGGGCGCAGATCGGGCCGATGTGATATCGCTGGCGATTGTACCGTGAATGTTTTGTAATGGGAACGAGGCAGACATACCACCGATGGGTTACATCAGATCAAGGTATGCGACCAGAATAATCGTGACTACGATACAAATTTATATTTGCGCATATGAGTCCCGGTCGAAATGCTTTTTCTCTGGACGCCGGTGTGGGCGTCCCCGTCGAAGGCACTCGGCGCCATATGGATTATGATATATTAGATGCCTGAGGTGACCCCGTCGAAAGCATTTCTCTCGTACGCGGCCATAAGTTATCGGATTAAGTGTCGACCGGAGTTAAGGACCCCGGTCGAGCATTCTCCTGGGGCGCCAATTCCTCATTGATTGAGAGAGACAAGCGATAGCATGGGAGCATGTATCCCGCTAGTGTTCGCATCGATGTGATGTCTGTGTTAAGTGATACGAACTATAGCCGGGTGCGATACATGATTATGTGAATTTTTATTAATATGATTTTCTATTACCACATTTATATTATGGGAATTACTATAAGTATGTATAACATTTTGGTTGTAGCTGTGGTATAAAATTATATGATATTAACTTCACTAGACCGGCTAAACTAATTTATTTTTCAGTCCCGTCGACCCTCCTTCTCCAGATCCTTGATAACCCACCGAATTCTCTTCCTTCACGGCTACATACCATTATGATAATATTAATTGGCTCATTTAACAGGTGTCAATCGTACAAAGATCTTTCTAGAATAGTGCTTTGTAATTCGATAATCGTTTCATTTTGTGTGATGATCTGCAGGCTGTGGATCGAGATCTTTATCCCTATCGATGTTTGGTGACCGGTTATTATATATATGTATGTTGATATATAGTCGTGATCGACAGATAGTCTAAGATGAATATTTAAATAAGGTTTGCTACGGTTTCTAATAGCCTTTTATGCCTTCCCATTCCTAGTTGCCTGGCCACTACTCTGTGCCTGGTCGTGACAAAGTTGGTATCAGAGCTTATAGGTTCATTTCTACTACCCAGAGTCCAAGTCTCAAAGATCGCTAATGCATTGAGTTCGCCCCTCATTGTCACCATTACCTAAGCTTCGCCATTCCGTTAGACGCCTATCGTTATCCGATAGTCTCAGGCGCATTTTCGGGGCATGAGACTCGAGATCGAGGGTTAATGCAGCTGGGAATGGCCGATGTCGCAGCGGCAGCGTACCGCCGAGACCGTATAATTCTATGATGAGGCCCAGAGCTCAAGATGAGGTATCCTTCAGCTCCGATCCACCAGCCCGGAGAGGGCGGTAGAGACTCGGTAGGCCTGCGGCAAAGAAATTTAGACAGTACTACCGATGAGCCACGTGTGCCGAGGAGCCACAAAGCACATGCCCTGCCACGCCAGGCACAGCAGATGCCTGTGCCAGCAGCCACTATGGAGGCATTTTCATGGTATGACTAAAAGAGTATGGTAGGGTGCGAGACGACTCTCGGCAACATGGGCATCGCGCTGTGTTTGCTAGTAGTTCTCGTGGGTGGACGGGTTTGACCGGATCACATTCCGCCCGGTACGGGGCTTAATGAGGTTGTATTTGATGGGGGTATCTGGTGACGATGGATTTTACGGGCGAAGTGGAGAAGGCATGCGATAGGCCAATTTGTGAGATGGTAGGTTTCTCCCTCGAGGGCTTAGCATTGCGATGGTACAAGGATTACATCAAGCGGATTTCTTGAGGGTATGACATGGAGCTCGGGTTCGAGGGAAAGTTTAGAAGATAACTACATTTCTTTTGCCATGAGGCGAGAATGCAGGAGGCGGTTGGCTGGTGAAGAGAGAGATGATATACGTAGTGGAGTACACCGCGAGTTCATGTATCTTAGTAAATTTGCTCGGAGTTAGTTGCGCGGAGGGCACAGAAGGCGAAATAAGTACATCCATAGGGCTTGGACCACATTTCATATCGCCCAGTATACGGTCGAGGGAGTGTAGCGGCTTCTTGGAGTCAGCGATTTAGAAGACAGGATGGAAGCCGACCGCCTTCAGCGGTATCTTGGTGGATGGTCTTCAAGAAGAGACCGCGCGAGAGGCGGGACTAGTGCTGCTGCTGCGGCGATATTATGGTGGTGCGGGGTAGCCGGTGGTGAGCCCGTGAGCCGGAGACGGTTTAGACCAAGGGTCACAAGAAGGGTAGGCCTTGACGGAAGGGTTATAGGAAGCCGGATTAGACCGAGGGTTTAGGCCCGATGCATTTATAGTTCGAGGGGCGGAGTTCAGGCTGAGTGCAACTGTGGCCAGATTCGGCACCCAGTATGTACTTATAGTGAGGCGGATGCATCGGGGCCCTTGTATGGCGGCTAGTGGAGCTTGTTTTAGGTGGCGGAGTTGGGCCCGCGCTAGCTGAAATCAAATCTAGATTTCCAGTGTGACCTTTTCCTCGGGGGTTGCGGTAGTATTTGCCGCCAGTTCATTGGACGGCCTTTAGTTCTTCTCGGGCGGGTCGCGTGTAGTGGCCGAGCGGGAGGCGGGTGGATATGGAGGTAGAGCCGAAGGATTTAGTGGTAGGGGCGAGTCGGGTTTCGAGCTCCTGCAGTTTGGACGTGGTCGGGCCGGAGTTTTACACTCACTCCTCGGGGCTAGCCAGGCGTCAAATCTTTGATGTCAGTCTTATTCCGGTCTGTATCTTGAAATTTAGGGTGTTATTAGATCCAGATGCCACACTCCTTTGTGTCTCAACTGCGTTGAGGCTTAGTGTTCGATGACCAGGACTTAAGACCGTTATTAGTCACAACCCCTCACAGTGATGCCTTAGAGAGCGGATGTTCTTTCCATCGTGTCCAGGTTACGTAGTAGCGGACCTTGGCGGATCTTATTTTGTTGGATGTGATAGATTTCGAGGTTATTTTGGGTATGGATTGGTTGGCGGGCCATGCCATCTTGGATTGAGAAACAAGTGATTTTCGGATTCAGGGATTGAGTTTGGGTTCGTGGTGAGCAGATCTGACCCGCCCGAATTTAATTTTCAGCCATTACGTAGGCGGATGCTACGCGAGTACTGATTATCGGCTCTTGTGAGGACATTACGGGTGGATAGAGTAAGGTTGATAATGTCCCTATTGCTTGTGAATTTCTGATGTTTTCCCGGGAAGGAGTTGCGGGGTTGCCACACGACGGGAGGATAGAATTTTGCATTGATTTATGCAGGGGCACAGCTCTATCTCATACCACCTTCACGGATGCTTATTGGGATTGAAGGAGAGTGAAGGAGCAGTTCTGGGTTGTTAGACAAGGTTTTGTCGGGCTTCAGGTACTTCTCCACTGGGGTGCTCACATCTTGTTGTAAAGAAGAAGATGGTTCCGCTACGGCTATGTATAGATTACAGACGGTGAACAATTTGACCATTCACGATAAATATCCGCTCCCAGGAATAGATGACTTGTTTGATCGGCGAGGGTGCATCGTATTTTTCTAAGATTGATTTGCGGTCGGGATATCATCAGTGAGAAATAAGACATGAGGATGTTCCGAGACGGTCGGACGAGAGTACGGCCATTATGAGTTCACTAGTGATGTTTTGGACTATGTCTTGTAGAAAGCGACCTTTATGGATTTGATGAGCGAGGTGTTCAAACCATACTGGATCGCTTTGTGATTGTGTTCATTGATGATATCTTGAAGTATATTCTCGGGAGTAAGGAGGGGCATGTGGGCGTTTAAGGATAGTATTATGGACTTTGAGGGGAGCATGAGCCTGTACGAATTCTCCAGTGTGAATTTTAATTTGGATAAGTGTAGCTTTCTTGGGACATGTAGTATCGAGGGAAGGTATTCAAGTGGATCCCTTTGAGAAGATAGAGCGGTGATGGATTGGCGAGACGACCACGGTGGCGAGGTTCGAAGTTTCTGGGAAGCAGAAGCCGGGATATTATCGGCAGTTTTGTCGCGGGATTTTTCGAGGATTCTTTGCACCTTTAGCTCGGTTAACCCGGAAAGTTAAATTCAGGTGGACGAGGAGGCTTGTGAGGCGAGTTTTCAGAAGCTGAAGGATTGTTTGACCTGCTTGCTCAGTCTTCAGCGTGCCACAGCTCGAGGAGATTATACGATTGTATTGTGGCGGCTTCAGTCGGATTTGGGTGTGTATTGATGCGGCCGCAGTGGAAGTGCTTATCTTCTAGGCGATTTGAAGAGCCGCAGAATTACCTCATGACTTGGGATGGCCAATTGTGATCTTTGCATTGAAGATGCGGAGACATTACGTATGGTGAGGGCGTGTGAGATTTCACGGGATCACGAGAGTTTAAAATATATTTTTTCAGCGGAGGAGCTAAATTGGGGCAGAGAAGATGGCTGGAGTTGCTTAAGGACTATGATTATGCGATTCAATATCACGAGGCAAGGCTAATGTAGTGGCGGATACTTTGGTAGGAAATCATCGAGCGATCCTTGCGATTAGTGCGAAGCGACGATTGACTAAGAGGTTGTATGGATTGTATGATCAGGGTTCTGACTAAGTGTGGCCGGAGCACTTACTAGCCCATTTCGAAGTCAAATCGGGTTCTGATGGGCGAATTAAGGCGGCTCAGTCACGAGAGACCCGATTGATGAAGATTATGGATGAGGTTCAGCAGGGTCAGGCACATGATTTTGTGATTGGGGATGATGGCATGTTGAGATTGGGTGTGCCTAGGTTGTCGTCCGTGTTGATCGACTTAGAAAAGAGATTATGGAAGAGGCTCATCATCTGACTCACGATATTCATCCCGGTTCCACTAAGATGTATCATGATCTTAAGGGTAACTATTGGTGGAGTGAGTACATGAAGAAGAGGATGTGACGGGGTTTGTATCGAGTGTTTGACTTGCGGTGGTCGAGCAGGCATCGGCCAGTCACGGGTTGTTCTGACCCTCCCCATTCTGGCAGTGGAAATGGGAGAATATTACCATGGACTTTGTGTTGGGTTACCTCGAACCCGAAGTATGGTCCATTTGGGTGATAGTCGACCCGAATGACTAAGTCGGCACACTTCTTACAGTGAGGCGACTTTTCGATAACCCGGTATGCTAGGGTGTATATTGAGAGGATTGTTAGTCTTCATGGGTTCCGGTTTCCAATTGTATGCGACGAGAGGGCCCCGGTTCACTTCTAGGTTTGAGAGCTTCATGAGAAGCGGTACTGGGTGGACTTTAGCGGCACCGCACCGGACGGATGGGCGATCTGAGAGGACTAATCAGACGTTGGAAGACATATTAGGATGTGCGTAATGGATTTTGGAGGCCCGATCGGTTGACATTTACCTTTGGTGGAGTTCGCGTACAACAATAGTTATCATGCTAGTATCGGTATGGCGCCTTATGAGGCATTGTATGGCAGGAAGTGTAGATCGCCAGTTCTTGGAAGAAGTTGGTGAAAGGAAGTTAGCGGGTCTGAATTGGTCAAATCCCTTACGAAAGATTCCTATCGTCGAGATCGGTTGAGGACGCTTTCGGCCAGAGCCGAAGAGCTATCTGACCCGAGAGAAACATGTGGAGTTTGGTGTAGGTGAGTATGTATTTACGAAGAGTTTCCTAGTCTTGGTGTGATGAGATTTAGTAAGAAGGGAAGTTAGCACCACTCGCTCGATGGGACCATTTGAAGTGTGGATAAGTTGGGGATGTAGCCTCTGGCCGGGTTACCACTGTTTCGCGATGTTCATCCAGGTCTTTCATATATCTATCTTGAGGAAATATGTCTGATCTTCCATGTGCTACGGGCCCAGTAAGTCGGTGAGGATTTATGTCATTATGAGATGACACCATGTGCATTATGGATCTCAGGTTGTGACTCCGTCAGTCATTAGATGGTGAGATCCTGTCTGTGAGAATCATTCGATGGAAGAGTGCATGGGAATCGAAGCGAGATCAGCGCTCATACCCACACTTGTTTCGGTGATAAGGTATATTTCTTATTCCTAAGTGTTCGAGGGCGAATTTTTTTTAAGGAAGAATGTAATACACACAAGTAAATTTGCGAATTTAAATTTTTATTTATTGAGTTTTAATTTGGTTATCTATCAATTTTATTTAATTATGTATATTTAATTTTTCGTAGAAAATTATTTTGAGTCAAAATAATTATTTTTGCCATTAAATTATTTACATACTTGTTTTAATAATTATTTGATTTATCAAAGGTTAATTTAAAGTTATTATTTATTTAAATACTAATTTTGCCTTAATTAAATAGATGAAACAAGTGGAGTGATATAAATATGAAGGGGAAAACTACCAAGCAAACCACTTCTCACTCTCTCTCCTCTCCTGTGTAGCCACACCGCGGTAGTTCGGCGACTTAGGCCATGGGTGAGTAGTCGACACCAGGAAGGTAACCCCATCACGAAGCCACCCTTGTCTTGCTTTGGTTCGCTGAAAGGTTGCCGTTCTCGCGGAATCACGCATGAGTTTCTCTCTCACCGCCCCTTACCGCCACCGTGATTACGGCCCATTTTAAGCCACCTCGAAGCTCGTAGATTACTCTCAAAAGACTCGCCTGGACACCGGCGACCTTCGACCACCCTTGGATTCATCGGAAACCGCCCCCATTCGCCGGATAATCACCCGAACCAGTTCGCCCCCTTTCTCTCTCTAACCGCCATTCCCGTTTCTCGCGTTTTCCGGCCACCTCATGGCCAGACACAGATACGAACTCCCTCACCCCGAAAACCTAGGATCCACCCACGATCGGCAAGCGAGCCTTTTCTGGAGTGAGCGGGCGGGTGGATCTCTGGCAGGAAACCTTGAGTTGTTTAAATGTCCGGTGATCCTTGGAAGAAAGCAGTTACATTTGAACTCCTGAAACAGGCCTTGTGGTGTGCGAATCAGATTTAAAACCTTTCAGAGATTTTTCGGCCAGTCGTGGCGAACCTCGAGAAGCGTGCGGGACAGACGTCAGTCCCGTTAAAGTGGTTAAGAAGCCCGATTATGTCGGTTTCCGAAATCGAAACTCGGTAAAGATTCTATAGCCTAAAACGTGGCAGAGAAACCCCAATTGTATATTGTTCGATGTCGTATTTTAATTGTTAAATAAAATATTCTTTTGTATTGAAAATGTTACCTTATTTATTGTTTAATTGCTCATGTTAAGTGTTTGAAGATCTGACTTAAAATATATATCTGTAGATTGATATTGTGTTTAATTGTATCCTGTATAATTCGAACCGCGTTGATTGTTTGATTAAACGTATTTTTATTTATATCTGGAGTTATTAATGTATGAATATAATTATTTATCCGAAGGTATAAATTGTATCAATTGTGTTATCGTGATTTGTTGGCCTTTGTGTTGGATTGGGTCGAGCCGTGGATTTATCTGTAGTTGTGGCCCGGCTCGACATTGGATAAATTGTGGATATTAAGTGTATTTTATCGGGTTACGGACTAGTTTCTGGGGTTAAGTCAGGTTTTAGGGAGATTCTGTGAATTTTAATTAGAACATAAGTCTGATTTATGACGGTTTAGTGTGAGTTGTCACACAGTCGAGTCTAGAGTATGTTAAATCATAATCTTATTATTAATTATGTCTTTTCCATTCTAGATTGTCCGGCTGACTCATGGAGACGACTGAGGCGCGGGGCGGTCGAGATCGATATATTACGTGAGTTGATATCATATAACCTGCTTGTCGTGCGCATGTATAGCCACAGTGTATTCATGGCATCGGAATTGTGTGTCACCTCGGTACACGATATCATTATTACTATTATTAATATTATATCTTGCATATGATTATGCGTGATGTAATGGATATGGGCGTGTCACTGGATGTGATATTGCTTTGCATTGTCTTTATGTTTGTAATAGGAGCGATAGCGAGGCATACCACACGATGGGTTACATTAGAATGGCGTCGCTGCCGTATGTCGGTATGATCTGATTATATTTATGTATATGAGTTCCTGGTTGGCGTTTCTCTGGGGATGCGGGGAGAGTAAGGTCCACTGGTTGAGCGTTACTCTCGGCGTGGCTGTGGATTATGATATATTAGATCTGGGAGCCCGGGACCACTAGTCGAGCATTTCTCGGGCGTAGGCTATGGGTTATTGGTTAAGTGTTGGCCGGGTTAAGGACCACAGGTGAGCATTCTCTCGGGCGCCAGTCTCTCATTGGATTGAGAAGCCGTAAGGCGTGGCATGGGAGTATAAGTCTTTAGTGTTCGCGATTGATGTGATGTTTGTGTTATGACATGAACTATCTTTGGAGTGCGATATACATGATTATGTGAGATTTCTTTATTAATATGATTTTCATTGCGTTTATGTTCATAGGTGCTATAAGTATGTATAACATTTTGGTTGTAGTTGTGAGTATAAATTATATGATATTAACTCACTCTCGGGCGAGTCTCGAATTTATTTCAGATCTGTCGATCCTCCTTCTCCGAGATCACTTGATAACTTGCTTGAATTCTTTTCCTTCACGCGGTTACATATTATGATACCTATTAATCTTTGTTTATTTAATCTAGGTGTCACTGCAGTACTTTGGAATATTAGTATGTTTTGTAATTGAGATAATTACAGTGTTTGTGTATGATGGTATTGTGTGGGATCGAGACTATCTCTCCTATTGATGTTTGATCCCGAGCATATTATATATGTATGTTGATATATAGTCGGTGATCGTGATAGTCGACATGAATATTTCAATAAGGCTTACTACGGTTTGGTGGCCTTATGCCTTCCATTCCCTAGTGCAGTCATTGATTGGTGGTAACCTCTCAGATCTCGGATGGCCAAGCCAGCTGCAGCCTTCTAGATTTGTCTGTGAAATCTGACCGAAAAATTTAAATCGAATTAAGATGTCGAAATTTTTACGAGTTTACGGGTGATAGTGATCGGTAACTCCGGGGGCCGGAATTTACGAAAATCTCGGAAGTCGGGGAAATTGCTTGAGCTAAGTTCATTTAAAATAAATTTAGCGAAAATAAATAGAAATTGTTTCGAGGTAGAAATAGATGCGAATGAGAGATTGACCATGAAAAAAAAAAAGTCAAAAAGGAAAACAAAGGAAGGATAACGAGAGTGAGAGTAGCAGTGAGAGCGAGAAGAGAGAGAAAAAGGAAAAAAAAATTTCTCTTCTTTATAAGATCTACGGAAATCGGACCATAGGTTTTTGTCGGAGAAAAGGCAAAGATTGGAATCCACATTGCAGCCTCTGCGTGGGTATCAAAATTTTGGAGTTTCGTCAAACTCCAGTGAGAATTTTCCTGTACAGGTTATTTTACCCTAAAGGACATTTAATGGCTTGAGGTTTTCTTAGAGGCCATAAATTTTAGTCCCAAATTTTTGGGACTGATTGTAGGAATTTTAGAAAATTTTGGATTGTTTTGGAGCATTGTGTTTTCAAAGCTATTTGGATAATTCTAGCTAAATTTTCGGAACTGTTTTCTGATAGTTCGAGTTGAATTTTCAAGACTATTTTTGGGTAGTCTCGGATTAGGTTTTAGGTTTTGTTTTAATCCTGGGACCCGATGTCTTCGGGTTTTGTAGTGTGTTTGATATTCTGATGGTGGAATGCTTGAGCCATGAAGGACGAAGGTGCCATGTTTTATGTGAGTCGGGATTTGGGCCATTTGTGTGTTATTATTGGAAAAAAATTAAATAAAATGCCGTTGGCCTGTGTAAAAATAATATTAATATGTGTTTATGTGATGTATTAACATGGAAATAGTGATGAATAAAATTTTATGTAGGAAATATAATTATCCGAATTTTATAAATGTTGCATGTATCTCTTATTATGCATGTAGCATGATATAACATGAAATATAGCATATACATTTTTATATGCACGGGGATATCGGCATATTAGGTGTGTTTATGGGTATGGTCATCCATCATCGGTGTTGATGAATGGGCGGTGGTCATGCTGGACGATGTCGATACACATCTCCACGGTTTAAAACATAAAAATATAAATAATGTGTTGGGTGAAGCGAGAAGGGTCATCAATCCCCTCGGTGAAAAGCACAGAACATGGGTCATAAAGAGACCCACAGTGTGATCTAAAAGTTATGTATGGGTGTAGGGCCCATGATAGTAAGGCGAAAGATTGTGCGAAGAGGCCTGCGGTCATGGTTATCATAGATTCCGAGTTGTGTAATAGAATTAAGGATTGATTAGGGTTAGTTGCCCATTGACACTTGCGTGAGTCTTGGTGGCCGATAAAGATTTCGATTTATGTGTGTCATTGAATGCTTTACCGGTGTGATTATCACCTGGCATAGGTGTCACGACCGACTGGGCGTGTGTATTTAAAGAATGGAAGGCATAAAGCCACGAGCATTAACCAAAGCCTAAGCTACATGTCGATGTACCCATTTGTCATCATACAAATGCACGAAAACATACCATCACATGATATATATAATGATCAAATAATAAATGTCGATAAGAGAGATAAATCTCGATCATTATACTACGACAATATCTTGCAAAATAATAGAATCTGAGCTGATTTTAGGAGGAATAGCAGTACGAAAAATAAATTGAAATTGTCACGACCTCGAGTGAGTTAACATCATATAATTTATACCCCATCTCGGTATTGGGATATACACATATGTAGAATTACAATGTAAAATAGTATTGAAAATAGAGGTAACGAAATAACCACATATACATGCATGCACACTTATCAAGGTTCATCATAGCAGTAATCATCACAATAATCAGAACTCCTGGCAGGACCCTGCCTCCCGATGCTCTGGCCCCATTACGGCTCTCTCAAATCCAATGTGAAGTGGCGCCCCAGGAAAATGCTCGACCGGATTAAAATGTGACTCAACAGGGACACTTTACACCAAGCGTCCCAGGAAAGCGCTCAACCGGGGGAGCTCGAACTCACATACATAAACATAGTATCATAGTCGATTATAGAGTGCGCGCTCGGTGCGATGCCAACCCATCGGGTGGTATGTCCTTCTATCGTTCCCCGTACAAACATTCTGGTACAATGCGGCAATATCATCAGGTACACGCCCACATCCATCATCCACGACAATCATATGCGAGATGATATAATATTAATAATAGTAATAATAATGATATGGTATGCAGGAATGACGAATACGAGTTTAATGCCATGAATATTGTGCTATGCATACGAAGCGATGTGTTATAAACTATATGATATCAACTCATGATATATCGGGTCTCGAATAAGCTCCTGCCTCGAGGCTGTCTGGCGGATTTGTGGGACCGATCTAGAATGGAAAGACGTAATTAATAATAAGATTAAGATTTAAATATACTCTGGAGCTCGACCAGAACTGACTCCACGGAATAAGCGGGCTCAAAATCTAACTTATGTTCTCACAGAAAATTCGACGGAACCTCCCACTAAAAGCTGGACTTAACTCCGTAAGCAGATTAGGAACACATAAAAATACATTTACAATATCACAATCAATCAATGTCGTAGACCCCGCAGCTACGAGATAAATCACGGCTGTTGATGGCCCACAAAGGCGAACAAATCACGATAAACACGATTTATACAATTTATAGCTTAGGATAATTAGTATATTTATACATTAATAACTCACAGATATAAGTAAAAATACGTTTAAGTAAAAATCAGCGAGTTCGAATTACACAGGGATAAAATTAAATCTGATATTGAATCGGAATATACCATTTAGAATTATAACTTCGAAAATACGTACATACGTAATCGATAAATAAGGCATTTTTAATATAAAGACTATTATTAACAAACAATTAAAATCGATTCTCGGACAAATACACACTTAGGGTTCACGGGTTTAAGGTATAGATTCTTCTGCAGAGAAGCTCGAATGCGGAAGCTTAGGTGCAGTCGGAACCACGGAGCAAGGGACGGACGTTACGTCACAGGCACGCTCAAGGTCGTCGCCGCCGGCGATGGTAGAAAAAATCAGGTGGTCGGAAGTGATTTTGAGGAGTACACGCGAGCGAGGTCAAGGAGTCAGAGAATGCAATTTGGTTTTCTCGAGGACCACGGGTGGCGAATCGGCCCAGACGGTCTCGACTCATTGACTCACCTCAGTTCATAGGCAACGACCTTGGAAACGTCGTCGGGTGGATCCTTAAGTTTACCCACTGAGGCCAGTTGAATCTGGTGTCGGTTTGGGCGGAGGTGGCTGGGAAATTGAAGAACTCCTTGATAGCGATGGGAGAAAAAAGGGGCGAAAGGTTCGTGCGATTATCCGTAGTGGGGGCGGGTTTCGGAAGCAGTGGTGGTCGAAGGGTTTGGCCGGGGAGGAGGAGTATTTTGGGGGTAGATCGGGCCTTGGGGTGGTCGAGATGCACAGACGGGCGGTGGCGGCAAAGGGCGGAGAGAGAGAGGAAGCGCGCGAGGAGAGAGGGAGTCGGGGCAAAAATGCAGTTGCTCATCTTCCAAACTACTAAAGCCCTCCACTTAAGCTTAATCTTCTACAATTAAGCCCTTAATCAAAACTTAATTAAGGCTTAATCTGTAATAAGCTTTAATTAGAGTAGAATTAATACATAAATAAATAATTACTCTAATTTAACACTTTAATTAATCAAAATAAGTATTAAAACAATTATTTAAATATTTTATATGGCAAGAATAATATTAAGACTAAGAATAAACACTTAGGAGTTAAAATAAATATATATAATTAGGAAAAATTAAATTAATAAATCAAATTAAAAGCAATAATTAATCAAAAGCAGCCAAAATTACGGGTATACAATAGGCATGTGTGAGGGAATTCGTGAGTGACTCTCGGGATATCGGGTGTGACACCTGGGCCAGTCACCGCGTGCGATGTAAGAGAGGCGAGGGTGTCACTGTTCATCACACTTCTATACATATGCATATACATCTAACATATCATATCATTTAAACATGCTTATATATATATATATATATATATATATATATCATATTTACTTATCATATCATGTTACATTTCTTATCAACGTTCATATACATTTCGTATGTTATATTAAAGTCATTTGTTTATGTTTCATATCGACTATAAACCTTAGAAATTGGATAAAAGCACCAGGAGCACGAAGCGACGTACTCATTATCGCAACAGTGTGTTCTATAAGACTGAGGCGCGATATCATTGTGCGGGCAATGACCATCTATAAAGGGCGGCGTTGTTACATCATTGTGCGAGACCAATGACCGCTGGGCAGCCTTTGATATCATTAATGCGAGACAATGACCGCTCTATAATGGCGAAGGTCTTTGCGATGACCCAAAATAGGGCGGCGGTCGGTATTCTTTAGGCTTGTTTTTCCCTAATAGGCATGTGCATCTGCTCCTCTACAGTTCTAGCGGACAATCATGTGTATTTTATGTTGTTACCTCTCATATTCGACGATTATTGTCTCAGGTGATCATATCACGATATTTACAATCATTTATTCGCCTCTTTGCATTTTCATATCTCATTATATGCATGAATAACTATGGTTACCATGTATGCTTATGAGCTATTTACTATCGTTCCAATTTCATCAAGTATATATGGATGGATTCTAGACTCGAAAGTTTTCGATGAGTCGAAACATCAGCGGAGTTCGGGCCAATGAAACAAGCGGGGGTCTACTATTTTTCATGATTCTGGAACAAATACGAGTTCCAATTTCATCAAGTTATATAAGGATGGATTCTGGAATCAAAAGGCTTTCCATAGAGTCCAAGAACATCGAAGCAGGTTCAGTTGAAAAGAAATTATATTTGTCGAGAATTGAAGGCTTTATGAACAATGATTACAGTATAACCGCGAGCCTCACATTTTCATGATTTACGGACATAATATGAGTTCCCGATTTTATCAAGCTATATATGGATGGATTCTATACTCCAAAGGGATTTCCATAGAGTCGAAACCTACGAAGCAGTTTGGACGAAGAAATTATGACCATCCGAAAACATGGGTTTTGGAGAAATTTTGACATCTCTAAAACCCCAATATTTCCTTAATACAAATATTCCTCAATTGAGGATTACAATCAATCAACCTAAGTCAAAACCTGACCAAACAATTCCCAAAACACATATAGGGGAAGACTTATGGTTTGCTAACCCCATCTTATATAAGTGTTAGATTCGAGGAAGTTCTTGTCAAAATTTTGGGGAATCCATTGCTTAGTTTCCATCGACTGAATCGACCCCGAATCAACCCTGAAGCCAAACCAACTGACTCAAATCTGAGTCTAAAACTGTCCAAACACCACCAATATACAGTAGGGTTCTTTTAGACCAAATTCGTAAAACAAAAAATGGGTTCATGGTTTGATTTTTCCATTACAAAAAATCGCCTTTTCCATACAAAACTTACTTGAGTTCCATACACATTTCTTCTCTTCTTCCTCTTCTTCTTCTCTTCTCCTGGCCTTCCTCTGTTTGTTCTCTCCAATGAGAACCAATTGAGTCTAGCTCCCTTTTGACCTTTAATTTTCATTTATTGCTGTCCTCGAAACTCTCTATGTTACAAATCAAGTTATGCCATTTATATATCTTTCTGTCTTCTATAATTATGTTTTGTGTCATTTGACAAGTTACAAATTTACCCTTGTATCTTGTACAAATTAAGTTTAAATTTTCAAAGCAGCAAAATAATAATTAATTTCAATCACCTTATTAATATATACAATTATGTTTAAAAACTCAAGTAAGAACATATTTTGGGGTGTTCACAATTCTCCCGATTAAAATAATTTAGATCACCAATTTTTACGCAGTAGTGAGGTTGAGGATATTAAACTCATGCTTCACGGCTCCCAAAGTAGCTTATTCCACTACAATCGTGGTGTTACTTGAGCACTTTCACTTATGGTACTTGCTTGCACTTCATATTTGTTCCGTCTCGAGCGAGGAATAGCTTCAGTCGCTGTCATATGTTAATACCTTGTACTTGCACATCACACTTTCGTAGTGTGTGTGACTCATTAAGCGATATCTGACTGTATCGACACATAAACACATTATTGTAATTTAGCCAATTTGGGAGAAGTGCAGCGATAATACGTGGTCGTTCCAAAACCTCATATAGCCTATGAACCTGGACTCAAATTTCCACTTTTTAAGCCCAGTGATTTTCTCACTTTGACGATACTTTTAAGAAGACCCAACATCACCATTTATATGCAATGTCTCTCTGTCTTCAAATTTGGCATAGATTTTTAATAGTCACTAAAGTAAGCCTTTAACCTTTTTTAGAATAACTGCGCTGCTCTTGCGTATCTTTCCTTTATGTGGACGATCACTTTATAATAAGTTAATAGATATTTGAGAGTTCATTTTATGACATACAAGACCTGTGTGGTGCCATTTTGATGCCAATGAAACTATTGTTTATGGGAATTCCATCAATGGAATATACATCAACTTAAAATCCTAATACCACGATAAAACATATCTTAACACTGAATAACTTTTCGAATGTCCATCTGTTTGTGGATGGAAAGTAGTGTTAAAATTTAGTCTTGTACCAAAGGCGGCGCGTTCTTTCAGAACCTTGACGTAGAAGTCGTGGATCGTGATCGGACACTATCGATAAAGAATCCCATATGCGTCGAAATTTTACTCCACATAGTTAAATTGAACGATCCATGGGTAGTCAAGTCGGTTGGAAAGGAAATAAGCATACTGGTCAATCTGTCCCCTGATTAACCAAAGCTAGCATCGTGTTTCCTTTGGGGTGAGGGAAAACCCGTCTGAAATCCATATTAATGTTGTCCCTTAGGTAGGGTGGAGGTTCGATAAATCGGATGGTGCCCGGTGTTATGCCTTTGCTTGCGACACGTCGGACGCGTTACTAATCGCCGTGTCGCTTTTTCATCATAACCACCAATAAAGCGGCCCACAGTCTGGGATGATCTTGTTATCAGGATGCATGATCGTCCGTATTATGAGGCCTTAAATATAAATTTACCTTTAGCTCTTTGTCTTGGCACATAATACATTTATGGAAATACAAACTTCCGACTTCCTTTCCTTTGAAAAACTTCGGTCGTCTGCATCTCTAACCATACGTGACTTTTTCATAGCTCTTCATCATTTTTACATTGCATACATGTCGTTTTGCTTTAAAGCGGGTTTAAACCAGTTGAGCTAACATAGCTCATCCGATCAACTGTATTGGTGACATTGCTACCGCATTAATGGCTGAAGCAAAGCTTCCATTTAATGCGACCCAACGGCACAAGGAGTGTTGGTCATGACATTCATAATCCTTGAATAACAACCACTTATTATGTTTTAACTATTTTTGCGTTAGCAAGTACTTGAGACTCTTATGATCGGTGTAAGTGCATTTTCCCCATATAAATGGTGTTGCATATTTTCAAGCAAACCTTCGTGCATTCAGTCATTGTGGGATAATTTTCATACATTTTCAACTCTCTGGAAAGCATAATACCACTTTCATATTGTCATACGAATCCAGGCAATGCACAAGCATCAACACTACAAGGTATACTCTTTTCAGTAAGTTTCAAATCTGATATTGGTCTTGTGGCATCCTTTCGACCGAAAACTATTCGACATTTGTGTCATCAAACTTTATTCCTTTCCTTAGTAACTTGGTGGCGGAGAAGCTATGACGGAAAAACTGCAAATCTTACATAATAACCTGTTAGGCGAAACTTCGCCTGATTTATATTTCGGTGGTTTCAGTCTATGACGCCAATCATTTATAGGGTCAACTCTTATACCCTCACGTTGACACAATATATGGCCTAGAAAGGCTTTCTTTAGCCAAAAATCATTTTGAGTTTAGTATATAACTTCTTTTCTCTTAGCATCTGGGACTATTACCGGATGTTGACCTATTAATTTCTTGTTACATCAGCGAATGGGATGTCATCGATAGAACCACTACAAGTGATCCACATAGAGATTCGAATACTATTGCATTAAACCATGAATACTGCGTGCATTAGGCTCGACCCAAATGGCATTACGAAAACTCATGTGGCGGCCTCGGGTTCTAAATGCGGTCTTTGGCACATCTACCTCCTTTACTCTCATATGGTATCGGTCAGCGGTCGTGTTCGAAAGACACCCGTTCCTTTGATTGATTAAAAAGATCTTGATTCTCGACAATGAGTACTTGTTTTCCTTTGTCACCTTATTGATCTACTTAGATGTCCCATTTTATATAACAGAGTGCCATATTTATTTTTCACAAAACAAACAGGGTACCCAGCGCAGAAATATGGTCGTACAAACCCTTTATCTAAAAGATCTTGTGGTTGAGTCTTGGCTCTTTGATTCGGTAGGAGCCAGAGCCGAGGTGCTCGAAATAAAAGTGGATTCATGCTACTTCAATAGAGATCCACTTCTCTTAGGTGGTACCAGTAATTCTGGAAATACATCAGAACTCCTTAATCTTATAAATATTTGCGAAATTCACTTGCTTTCTCTTTTGACAATGGTCATGTCAAAACACGGCTATTCATTGACAAACTACTTTGCACATAGTTTAAATCTCTCAAATTCCCGTAGTTAACATTACCCTTGTCCTCCACCAGACATGGCTGAAATCTTGGCTCCAATGGGTTTCAATAGAATCTAAGAACACTGAAATGGAGTTGGACGAAGAGTTCTCAATGGATTCTGAGTTGGAATGTAATCGAGGAAAATGACTATTGTTATTTTGAGAATTTCTGTACATGACATAACGTCTTCCCTCCTTTGAATGATTTCTAAGTCCAAGAGGGTTGAATTTGATTATATACCTAATTCAGAATATATTCTCTTATAAGTCTAATCTACTAGAAATTTGAATCACTCAATTCAGATGGTGATGATGAGTTATGGCGAAACGCAGTCTACCGCCAGATTGAAGGAAAATTGGATAATAACCATGGACACACACACACATACCCTTAAACATAAATTAATAGAATAGGAGAAAACACTTCCTCAAATGCTTGATTTTCACGGACCGCGTACTCTCGATTTTCATGGCAAGACTTTGGACCTTGCAAATCTTGTGATTCATTTTATGGCTCGTTCCACGTGGCGGCTTCATCTCGATGTAGGGTTGATTGGCAAACCTCATAAAATAACTTAGGAAAAGCTTGCTTTTCTCCCTCTTCTCTCTCTCTGCGTTTTATTCTATTAAAGTGGGATATTTTTATTTGATATTACCGCGATATTCCATCATTGAGGCCAGCGTCACATTTCTCATCACTTCCCAGGCGTTTCGGCACTCAAAACAATTTATTTGTGCCGTTCATTCTGCATCTATCATAAATGGACATTCTTTAAATATTTGTTGTTTCCAGGATTTTTCTAAATCCTTTTTGAGTCCACTCGAGGCCGTGCTTCGAAATTCGGGAAAAATCTGATGGTATCGGAATTCAACGAAGATTCGTGCGGGTGATTAATTTCGAGGCGATTTCAGCGGTGAAGTCTATTTACGTCATCTGAGATCTAGAAAAATGCGGGTTTAGCATGTCCGTTCGAAATGAATTACCATTTTATACTTCATAGCTAAATTTGAAATTTTAGCTTTTTCTCGGGTCTTACACGATATATCCATAAATTTCAAGTACCAATATATCCGTTGAAACTGATATTTTAATCAAAAAATGTTAGAGAATGAAGAAAAATAATGAATAAAATTTGTGAAAAAATAAATAATATATACATATTTAAATAAAATAAACAATTTATATTTATAGAATGAAATCAATTATTCATTATATTTATATATTTATAATCAAAGTATTAATATATACATTACATTTATAAAATAACATTTTTATTTGTTTTATCAAAAATTTAAAATTATAAACAATTTTTAATTTTAAATAATTTATATTTATGGATATTTATGTAAAAATATCGGCAGATACATCGGAGATATAAGATATATCTCTGATACATTACATTATCGGATATCAAATCGAAGTGATAATATATACATTACATTTATAAAATAACATTTTTTATTTTATCATATTTTAAAATTATAAACAATTTTTAATGAATTTTTTAAATAATTTATATTTTATTGATATTTAGGTAAAAATATCAGCGATAAATTTCCGATGTATCGGATATATCCTTTATATCTTAAAATATATCTTCGATATCTCAATATTAATCGTTTATTTGATATATCAGTAAATTAGAAATAAATATATCTTATTTGAAAGCAGATATTTAATATTTTAATAAAGGTAAGAGAATGAAGGAAAATATTGAATAAAATTTGTGAAAAAATTACATAAAATTTAAGTCTATGAAATTTGTTAAAAAAAATAGAATAAAATATGGGAAGGCATGAAATAAGATTGAAAACATGTAAAATATAACATAAATGAGTTTAGTAAAATTGTTCGAAAAAACTTATATTAAAAAACTTAAGATTATAGGTTCAAGGTATTTATTTTTAGTTATTAAGGATAATTATTTTCACAAAGTGAGAAAAACATAATAAAATGTCACATCCACATATTACCCGAGACATATTACATTTCTGAATCAACGTTTACTACATTATAGTTAAAGTATTTAATTTTTTAATTTTTCTTGCATTATAATGTTGTAGTATTATGTTCTTTCAGTCTAATTCTTAAACTTTGAACCAGAGAAACATTCTTATTTCAAAATTTAAAAAATTTTGAAAATAATTTTTAATATATGATATGATTTTTCACATTTCGCTTGCAAGAATATTTACTTTTTTATATATATATTTTGATCTCCGAAATGTTACTTTTATATATATTTAAATAAATAAATAATTTATATTCATAGAATGAAATCAATTATTCATTATATTTATATACTTAAAATTAAAGTAATATATACATTATATTTGTAATAACCTTTTTTACTTATTTTATCAAATTTTAAAATTATAAACAAATTTTAATGAATTTTAAATAATTTATATTTATTGATATTTATCAAAAATATCTCACAGATATCGACATCTATGATACATTACATTATCGGATATCAGTATTAATATACATTACATTTATAAAATAACATTTTTACATATTTTATCAAAATTTAAGAGTATAAACAGAATTTTAATGAATTTTAAATAATTTATATTTTATGGATATTTATCCCAAAATATCGTGATATATCTTGATATATCGAATATATCAAGTAAGTTTAAGGGCCCAGATATATCAGATTCTTAGATATGTTAATTCTTGAAGTAAAGGTAAGAGAATGAAGGAAAATTTGAATAAATTGAAAAACGACATAAAATTTAGAGTCTATTAAATTTTAACAGAAAAAATAGAATAAAATATGGGAAGACATGAAATAAGATTGAAAACATGTAAAAATATAACATAAATAGGGATTTAGTAAAATTGTTAGAAAAACTTATATTAAAAAACTTAAGATTATAGGTTCAAGGTATTTATTTTTAGTTATTAAGGGATAATTATTTACATAATATAAGAAAAACACAATAAAATGTCATCCACATATTACCTAGATATGTTCCCCACTACAAATCAACGTTTACTTCATTATAGTTAAAGTATTTAATTTTTAATATTTTTTTACTTTTTTATTATAATGTTGTAGTATTATATTCTTTAGGTTTAATTCTTGGCTTTAAACCAAAGAAACAATTCTTATTTTAAAATTTGAAATTTGAAAATAATTTTTAAGATACGATATGATTTTCACATTTCGAGCAGAATGTCTAGTATATATATATTCTGTATAATCTTATTTATATATTCAAATAAATAAATAAACCCCACCTTTATAATCATTCTTCCTTCTCCTTTATAACCCAAAATAAAGTATTAATATATACATTATATTTATAAAATAACATTTTACTTATTTTATCAAATTTTAAAATTATAAACAATTTTTAATGAATTTTAAATAATTTCTATTTTATTGATATTTATGTAAAAATATTCATCGATATATCGGATATATATATTTCTGATACATTACATTATCGGATATTGGAAAATCAAAGTTTTAATATATACATTACATTTATAAAATAACATTTTTTAGTATTTTATCAAATTTTAAAATTATAAACAATTTTAATGAATTTAAAAATAATTTATATTTTATTTATATTTATGTAAAAATATCCACTGATATATCTTCGATATATCGGATATATCGAAGATATTGAAGAGATCAGATATATATCTCCGATTCTTTACATTATCGCATATCAGAAAATCGAAGTATTAATATACACATTACATTTATAAAATAACATTTTAACATATTTTATCAAAATTTAAAATTATAAACAAAATTTAATTAATTTAGAAATAAATTTGTTATGGATATTTATGTAAAATATTCATCGATATATCTTCTATATATCCAGATATATCAAGTAAAGTCCAAGTATCGTTATTTAGTTGCCAATATGTTAATTCTTGGTAAGGTAAGAAGAATGAAGGAAAATATGAAACAAAATTTGTGAAAAATGACATAAATTTAAGTCTAATTAAAATTTGTGAAAAAAATAGAATAAAATATGGAAAGACATGAAATAAGATTGAAAACATGTAAAATATATAAATAGGGATTTATTAAATGGTTAGAAAAACATGTTAAAAAACATATGATTATAAGTTAAAGGTAGGTATTTAGTTATAAGGATAATTATTCTTTACATAATATGAAGAACATAATAAAAATATCGCTATCTATATATTTCTTCGATTTAGACTATATGTAAAAGACATATTTTTCCATTACAAATCAATGTTTATTATATTATAAATAAAGTATTTAATTTTTAATATTTTTTTACTTTTTTATTATAATATTATAGCATTATGTTAATTATTTCAATCTAATTCTTAACCTCTAATTGTTGAAACATTCTTATTTTATTAAATATTTGAACCTGTTTAAGAAACGAATATATTTTTTGATATCCCAAATATTACTTTTATATTAACTTTCTATCTTTAATTAAAAACATTAATAAACTAAGAAACTAAACATTAAAAGAAAGAAAGAAAAAGAATCATTTTTGGTTTGACAATATATAGGATTTATTTCACATAAATTGAAATCATATAAAACCCATTTGTTAAAGTCCTCAGATTCATAGCTTTCCATGTGATGACGGCTTCCATTAACTGGATAGGCTCGCAGAGGGTGGCGAGAACAATTGATGATAGATGAAGAATGTGCGAGTGAAAAACCTGCCAAAGCGTAGTCAAATAACATATCGTGCACCCAAGTCGTTCAAGCTTACGATATTAACAGAATTTTGGTACTCTGTCCAGGAAGTTGGCATTGAAATGGACTGTGAGATTCCGGTTTTGACGGATTGCTGAAGTTGAATCATTTGTGAAAATTCCGGCGACAGATGCGAGGGCGAGGCGGAGTTTGTGAATAAGAAAATTGAGAGTAGGTTGGGATGAGATCAATCGCCGTTTGAAAAATTGAGTGAGATGTTGGTGAAGAAATTTAGGATGGTTGCTAGGTACGAAGGTAGCGGTCATCAGTTCGTCAAAGCTCACTCACAGTAGGCGCACACTTACATACGAAGCATTGCTTGCCTCTCCATCTCTGATTCCTCATTGGCATCCCTTTCGTGGATCTCAGGCTGATTGGTTTCTTGTCTTAGGTTTCACTACTTGATTGATTGGTGAGGACTTTGGGCACCATCCTCTTCTTCTTAGATATTTCTTTGGTCTTGGCACCTCCTCTTGCGCCAGTTCCTCCATGGACCATGATCATCAGGGCTTAGATACACGGTTGTACTACGAGATCTGTAAAAGCTACGAATCGAAGGGATGAAATATACGGTTGTCAAAACATTCATTCTTTTTTTTTTCTTAATGTTTATAGTTTTTTGGTAATTGTGTTTTTAATTCAAAATAGAAAAAACATTTCGATATATTAAAATATTCGAATCTTTAGTCATTCTTGTAAAGGTTATTTTATAAATGTAATGTATATATTAATCACTTAGATTTCAGATTTTAGATGTCGGAATGTGTAATGTATCGGAGATATATATATCGGATATATCGGTGGATATTTTTACATAAATATCAATAAAATATAAATTATTTAAAATTTATTAAAGTATTTATATTAGAATTTTGATAAAATAGTAAAATATTATTTAAATATAATGTATATATTAATACTTTGATTTTAAATATATAAATATAATGAATAATTGATTTCATTTTTATAAATATAGAATTTATTCATTTATTTAAATGTATTTAAAATTTATTTATTTATTTAAATATATAAAAAGTAACATTAAGATATCAAATAATATATATAAAAAGTAACATTTCTTACATGAAATGTGAAAAATCATATCGTATCTTAAAAATTAATTTAAATTTTAGAATTTTAAATAAGAATGTTTCTATAAAAATGTATGGTTCAAATTTTAAGAATTGGGTGGAAGAATAAAATACTGCAACATTATAGAACAAAAAGTAAGGTAAAGCAAATATTTTAACTTTATAATGTAGTAAATGTTCGATTTAATAGTAAAATGCTTTGACACATAGTCATAAATTCATAGTCTAGCTAGGTAATGTTTGGTTCAGCGATATTTTATTATATTTCTTCACCTTGTGGGGCAAGTATTTGTCCATGCATAACTTTAAAGCCAACTACATACAAATCTTAAGTTTTTAATAAATTTTCTATGCACACTAAATCCTGACTTTATTTATGTTATGTGCACATGTTTTCAAACTTTATTCCCATATTTTTATTCTGGCCTGCAAAATTTAATATAGACAAGATTTTGTAATTTAATTCCATATTTCCTTCATTCTGCTACTCAATATGATTAAATATCGATTTCAAGAGATCTGTCCCGATCTTTTAGTTTTATATTGGAATATATTGGAGATATATAGGATATATCAGTATAGTATGAATATATAGGAGATATATTGGTTATGAGGATATATCAGATGTATATAAGAGATATGATGATGGATATTTTTTTTTATAAATATCGATAAAATATAAATTATTTAAAATTCATTATAAATAATTTATAATTTTAAATTTGATAAAATAAGTAAAATATTATTTTATAAATGTAATGTATATATTAATAACGATTTTAAATATATAAATATAATGAATAATTGATTTCATTCTATAAATATAAATTATTTATTTTATTTAAATATATAAAAAGTAACATTCCCGATATATATGCTATATATATATATATATATATATATATATATATATATATATATATATATATATATATATAAAGTAGCATTCTTTGCATGAAATATGAAGATCATATCGTATCTTAAAATTATTTTCCAGGAGCCACAAGGCACAAATAAGAATGTTTCCTCAAAACTTTGGTTGAGGTTAAGAATTGGAAGCGAAAATAACAGAAAATACGCACATTATAATAAAAAAGTAAAAAAGAAACAGTAAAAATTAAATACTTTATCTATAATGTATTAAGCGTTGATTTGTAGTGAAAATATTATTTTACATAGTTCTAATCTGGCTAGATAATGTGGGATGTTACATTTTTATTATGTTTTCTCCACGGTAATGAGCCAAATAATATCCTTAATAACTAAAATAACATGAACCTATAATTCTCTAACTTTCGACCCCCTACTAAATCCCTATTTATGTTATATTTTTACATGTTTTTCAATCTTATTTCATTTCTTCCCATATTTTATTCTAATTATACAGACTTAAATTTTATGTGTTTTCAACAAATTTTATTCCATATTTTCCTTCATTCTCTTACTATTACTTAAAAATTTAAAATATCGATTTCGATGGATATATCGGTACTTGGAATTTATAGATATATCGGTATTTGAAATTTACGGATATATCGATGGATATTTTTATAGATATCGATAAAATATAAATTATTTAAAATTTATTAAATGGTTTATAATTTTCCAAAATTTGATAAAAATAAGTAAAATAAGTTGATCACCAATTGTCGCCTCCTCCAATCACTATGATAGAAGTTGTCAGAGGGTCTCCTTTTCAGTTTACCTTACATTAATCACATTTGTGGATTTAACCGGTGGAATTTGCGGCTCTGTTTTCTTCTGCTCCGCGTCGGCTTCTTTAGGTGAATTTTTGCCATCACTCCATTTTAAACCTTTATTATTATCGTTGTTCTTATTGAATAAATCTGGAATTTTATGGTTTAGGGTTTGAGGTCGTGTGGATTGTGGATGGATTTCTTGCTTTAGAGTTCAGATATTATAAATTTTGTGCTTTATGAATTGCTTTTGTTTATGTTTTTTGCTTAGGAACGATGGATTTAAAATTTCAAATATGAGTCGATGTTCGGTGTAGATAATATTTGTAAGGCCGAAAATTTAATTTTTGGAAAAAGATAAATAATTTCGGTAAAAAATCCAAGAATTTTCTAGATCTCGGATGATGAAAGCAGTTTCATAGTTTGGAATCCTCTTGTGAAATCTAGCTAACACGTTGAATTTCGTCGAGATGAGACAATCGAATTTACCGTTTTTTGAGCATCGAGTTTCGAGTGAGTAAGCGAAAATACACGAGGTGACAAAAATCACATATAACATGTACTCATATGATACATGTTGTATGAGAGTAGAGAAATAGTAAGCAGACGGTAGAGATAGTATCAAATGTCGAATTCAAGCTTAGGGATATAGATGACATCATGAGTATTTTAAATGATAATAAAGACAGAAACATGCATATGTGATCTCCTATGAATGAAATTGAGACAAAGCGTGAGAAAACCAGAAAATTAGATCATGATAGCTGATTTTGAAGAGTTTTAGTGAACTGACATCAAACTTCTCTACAGATTTGTAGGTGATCAGTGAGTCGAAATCCTTCGGGCGAAGGAGAGTTGTTCTACGCGGAGAAGCCTGCGTGGACTCACGGTTTCTTAGAGTTTTCGACAAACTCGAGTGGTGGGGTTTCATCCTACTTGAGTTTTACACTTTAATTTAAGTGTATTTACGATGTTTGGAGTTGATTGAGACCGTGAGTGGCGTTTGATCAGTTAAACTTGGAACCAAATTATTAAGGAAATTTTGAAACCCCATTTGTCTAGATCCGTGACATTACGCAATTTGTTTGAGTTGTAGAATTGTATAGAATTGTGAAACAATTTGTCATTGTGATGCTGTATGAGGCGGAAATGGCTATAAAATTCGGTTTTTCATAAGGTGGCCCGATATTGGGTATTTGGATGTGAGCAGTGACCCAGGGTTTCCTTTGTTCACGTGAATAAAATGACACGAACATAAAGAACGACGTGAAAATGTGTTTGGTCTGAGTAATTCAAAGTTCGATTGCTCGTGTTTGTTAATTAGCCACAGTGAGAGCTAATTTTTGATGTAATGGATTGTGAAATTACATGACATGTTTGTGTGATTTAAATTATGTGAATATATGCATGATTACATATTTGCATGTGTTATATGATTATATTGGAATTGGCATCATGCATTCCATATGCACTAGGACACCCTAGAACGATAGGAGTGAGTGCGTGAGGTGGTTTATTGAGAGAGTGGTTTCGGAGGGTTGACTAATAATAATATTTATCGGAGGGTAGTCCATATAAAATATCAATCGTCGAAGTCGACGAGGTGATATACATTAGAGGGTTGTCCGCTTCGTAGAATGTCGGGTGGTCCAATACTTATATCGGAGGGTTGTCCATAATTAAAAACAAATATATTTGTTTTAAAATAATGTTTCTTATACGTGGCTTAGGCAAGTGTGAGGGAGTCGGTGAGGACTCGGGGTATGAGTTGATCAGATAGACATTCAAGTAGGATCCGCGCGTAGCGCTTGAATGTATGTTTTCGTGGAGTATTGCATATGCGCTTGGTGAGAGTAACCATTTAGGGTGATTCCACTGCGAGCATTAACTCACCACATCGAGGAATTTATTATTTCGGGTACGGGGGAGCGCGGGAGGCAGACTCATCATAGAGGCAGCTTTAGAAGAAAGCGGGTTGTGGCTTTGGTTTTTTATGATATCTTACATGTATTAAATTTTAGATTTTAATATGTTGTATAGAAGTAAAACTTTAAGCTATGGTATATAGTTGGTATGGTTATAGTATTGTTTTATGGGACCAAGATGCCGTTTTTACTCATATATATCTTCTGATGTTGATGATTGGGACATGTGGTTCTTGGGTAGAGCTCCCCGTATAAGGGAGACTCTGCCAGATTTTCATGAGTTGTGTCGGGTTGTCGGAGCATTCAGTTCATTTGGTTGACCGGGTGGTGGCGACTCACGAATGGGCGTCCGCAATATTAACATTAGTGATTAGAAATATCTAAGATTTTGGTTTTAGATGTCATGCTTCCATTCCTTATAGTATTCCATTTATTCTGAGATCCTTGGTAGGAGATTTTTGTTAAAGCTATTAGTTTATTAGGTAAGACACTAGGTGACACTTTAGGAAATGGTAGATGATTATTGATATCGGTAATAGTGATACCACGAATCTTTTAGGCATATAATATTTGTTAAGTTCATTAGATTAAGTTTATAATTCAGTTTTAATATACATTTCAAATATTATAGAATTTTGTGTCATGGTGCTTTTTGTTTATGGGTTTTTTGCTTAGAGAGGGTGGATTTAAAATTTCAAATATGAGTCGTGTTCGATGCGGATCATGAGCGTTAGTGATTAGAAAAATCTAAGATTTTTTAGTTTTAAATGTCATGCTTCCTCTTTATCTGTTCCATTTTTGCTACATGAATGAGCACAGATCTTGCTACATAATTAAAAAATCCCCACCTCAAGATCAATATCATGAGCGTTGTATCAAATTTTAAAACTCATTCACATCATGAATGTACAAGTCATGATTCAACAACCTATAAGAGCAATCTGAATGCTTTTAATTTAAAGTAGGGGCCAGGTTTAAGCCTCGGCGAATTGAATACGAAGTTTCTCAGGAGTCTCCCACGAATAAACTTAATTGAGGCTTGTAAAATCAGAAAATATTAGAAAATTTTAAAAAATAGCAAAATGATATTAATAATAATAAGTATTGTCATAATAGTTTAGAGAAGTCTTGAAATTTTCTGATCTCGGATGTGAAAGCAGGCTGGTCGTTGTGAAATCTAGTGACCCAGAAAAATTTCGTCGAATTCTGAGACAATCGAAATTTTTTTACGAGTTTCTAGGTGATAAGTCGTCAGTAACTCCAGGGACGAGATTTTTACGAAAATCTCGGAAGTCAGGAAATTGCTTGAGCTAAGTTCATTTAAAATAAATTTAACTGAAAATAAATAAATTGTTTCGAGGTAGAAATAGATCTGAATGAGAGATTGACACATGAAAAAAAAAAGTCAAAATGGAAAACAAAGGAAGGATAATTAGAGTGAGAGTAGCAGTGAGAGCAGCAGTGAGAGCGAGAAGAGAGAGAAAAAGGAAAAAAAAAATTTCTCTTCTTTATAAGATCTACGGAAATCGGACCATAGGTTTTTGTCGGAGAAAAGGCAAAGTTGATCCACACATTGCAAGCTACGCGTGGGTATCAAAATTTTGGAGTTTCGTCAAACTCCACGAGGTAGGGAATTTTCCTACTTGGGTTATTTTGCAACAAAGGACATTTAATGGCAGGTTTCTTAGAGGCCATAAATTTTACATTCCCGAATTTTTTA
Organism: Tetrastigma voinierianum; assembly: GCA_016808115.1. Lineage (NCBI taxonomy): Eukaryota > Viridiplantae > Streptophyta > Magnoliopsida > Vitales > Vitaceae > Tetrastigma > Tetrastigma voinierianum. The sequence continues at coordinate 104,940 of JAEQBH010000397.1, forward strand.
GTGTAGAATTTTAGAAAATTTTGGATTGTTTCGGAGCCGGTCTATTTGAATTTTCAAGACATTTTGGATAATTCTATTTAAATTTTAATTTGTTTTTCGATAGTTAGGTTGAATTTTCAAGACTATTTTTGGGTAGTCTCAGTTGGGTTCGGGTTTTGTTTTAATCTAGGACTGATGTCTTCGGGTTTGTGGTGTGTTTGACCAGCCACAATAGTGATAACGAGCCATGAAGGGACCCGAGAGGTGCCTGTTTTATGTGAGTCAGAGATTTGGGCCATTTTGTGTGTTATTGTTGGAAAAATTGATAAAATCTTGGTTATTATTGTAAAAATAATAATGTTAATATGTGTTTATGTGATGTATTAACATGGAAATAATGATGAATAAAATTTTATGTAGGAAATATAATTATCAATTTTATAAATGTTATGTATCTCTTATTATGCATGTAGCATGATATAATATGAAATAGCTATTTGTATTTTATATGCACGGGATATCGGCATGATTATTGTGTTCATGGGTATGGTTATCCGTGTCGGTGTTGATGAATGAAGCGGTGGTCGTACTTTGGACGATGTCAGATAAATGTCTCACGGTTTAAAAGCGTAAAAGAAATATAAATAATGTGTGTTGAGTACGACGAAGAGGTCATCAATCCTCGGTGGCTTTGGAACATAGATAGAAGACCGCGGTATGATCAAGTTATGTATGGGTGTAAGAGACACGCCCGACGTCATTTGAAAAGTTCTATTAACTTAAAGAAGACACACGGTCATGGATTTATCATAGACTTGAGTTGTGTAATAGGAGTCGGGATGATTCGGGATTAGTTGCAGTGACACTTGCGGTAGTGCGGTGGCCGGAATGTGCCATTGCGGACATGTGTGAGGAGTCGGTGAGTGACTCGGGATATGGAGTGTGACCTTAGGCCCATCACCCCACGTGCGATGTAGAGGGCGAGGTGTCACTTCATTCATCACTTCTATACATGCATATACATCTAACATATCACTATCATTTAAACATGCTTATATATTTATATATATATATATATATATATATATATATATATATATATATATATATATATATATATATATATATATATATATATCATATTACTTATCATATCATGTACATTTCTTATCACTTCGTTCATATACATTTCGGTATGTTATATTCAAGTCATTTGTTTTATGTTTCATGTCGGCATAAACCTTAGAAATTGGATAAAAGGGCTATAAAATTTAGAGAAAACTATTTGTTATCATTAATGCGAGACAATGACCATCTATTAGCTGGCTTATTTGTTATCATTATGCGAGACAATGACCATCAATGAGGGCTCGGCCCATTTCATTATCATTGAGACAATGATATATAATGGCAGAAGGTCTTTACTTGATGACGAAATAGGGCGGTTTGATCGGCATTCTTTAGACTTGTTTTCCACTAATCGGCATGTCCATCTATCCCTCTACCCGGGTTCTAGCGGACAATATTTGTATTTTATGTTCAGTACATATCTCATATTCTCGAACAATTATTGTCATCCGGTGATCATATGCGATATTTACAATCATTTATTCGTATCTTTGCATTTTTCATATCTCATTATATGCATGAATAACTATGGTTACCATGTATGCTTATGAGCTATTTACTATCATTTCAATTTCATCAAGCTATATATGGATGGATTCTAGACTCAAAGGGGTTTTCTGTGGAGTGAGGAGAACATCACAGCAATTGGACGAAGAAATTTTGGCCGTCCAGTTGAAGGCTTCCTATGAATAATGCTTCTGAGCGAACAGTCTACTATTTTCATGATTCTGGAACAAATACGAGTTCCAATTTCATCCAAGTTATATAAGGATGGATTAGATCAAAGGGCTTTCCATAGAGTCCCGAGAACACGAACGGAGTTCGGGCAGAAAGAAATTATATGGCCGTCCAAGTTGAAGGCTTCTATCATGATGACTACAGTAGAACTAGTAAGTCCTGGCATTTTTCGTGATTTATGGACCTAATATGAGTTCCAATTTCATCAAGGTATATGGTGGATCAGGCTGAGGCTTCCGTAGTGGGGTCCACACCCTTCGTGACCCCTCGGGGTACCCTTCAGGTGGGTCCCACTCATAGGATATCCCCTCATTCCCAGGTTCTTCGGCCTCGAGGAGATTCGGGCCGGGTTGCAGGGTGCTGGGGTCGTGGGAGCATGCGGGTAAGGCGGCTGCCAGGCTCCGGTTGGTGCAGTCTTCCGGTGGACTAAAACTGCTAGGTCTGGGTTAGAAATCTGCCTGGGAGAAGAAGGCTTCTATCTATGAGTGGACCACTGAGATAAGGTGAGGTCACGGAAGAGTGTGGACCACATAAAGAATCGAACATCAGAAGCGCGGGTTCGGATGAAGGAATATGGTGTCAGGGGTGGAGAAGCCGCATGAGCGATGATTATGAGTATAACCCGGCGGGCCCTCTTGTTTTTCATGATTTACGGACATAATATGAGTACCAATTTTATCCAAGCTATATATGGATGGATTCTATCTTTCAAAGGGATTTCCATGAGTCTAGAACATCAGAAGCAGAAGTTTGGACCGAAGAAATTATGACCATCAGAAAACATGGGTTTGGAGAAAATTTTGACAACATCTCCTAAAACCCTGATATTTCCTTAATACAAATATTATCGATTAGGGGATTACAATCCAATCAACCTAAGTCGAAAACACAATAAACAATTCAGCACTTAGTAGAGCAATTCACAGAAAAACACATATAGGGGAAGACTTATGGTTTGCTAACCCCATCTTATATAATTAATGGGTCAGGAGAGTTTCCTAAGTCTCAAAATTTTGGGGAATCCATCTTGGATTTCATACAACCCCAAATCAACCCCCAAATCAACCACAAAAACCAAACCAAAACAACTCCAATCTAGTCTAAAGCGTCCAAACACTTTGATATACCAAGTAGGGTTCTTTTAGACCCCGAAAATTCATCAAAAAACAAAAAATGGGTTTATGGTTTGATTTTCCATACAAAAATCCATGCTTTCCTTACAAAACTTAACAAGTTCCATACATTTCTTACGCTAACACCACGAAAGATACCCTAGCAGTTTTCGGACTTGTGTAAGGTATATTAAAAGCTAAATAGAATTTCGGGGAAATAAAGCGAGGGCCGAATTTATATCCTAAGCGAGGGTAAAAGTGGAACTTATCCAATTAGGATATATGACATCAGAGAAAGATCGTTAGATGCCAAAGTATAATATAGAATAAGGATAAATTAGTAATTGAGCAAAGATATGAAAATCAAAGTGTAGAGATGGGCTATAGTAGGAATAACAAAGTTGATTTACAATATTTAAATGCGAGGACTTAAGTGCGTTAAGGTTAATATGGGAGTATGAATAGAGGAAGACAAACAAAGATTCATTTTTTTTTCTCACAAAGACTAAGGCTCGTAGGGAGGAGAAAAGAGCAGAAGGGAGAAAGAGGAAGGAGAGGAAGAAGAAGGAGAAGAAGAAGAAGGAGATCAAAAGGTATGTTTTCATTATGGAATCAAATGTCTTTTAGATATCTAGGGTTATTGGTGTGATTGCTAGGGTTTTTCTATGGAGATTGGGTTGTTTCAAAACCTAGGGTTTTGGTTGAGAGATCACACAAACCCTTGGATTTCTTGAAAATAGGGTGGTAAACCCATATGGTACATGATAGTTATGGAATCCTCTCTTTTAAATTGGATTCATGGGTAAATTGAGGAAGTAATTGAGTTAGGGTTTGTTCTAAGCCTAACTAATTATCATATTTGGGTTGGTCATTACCCATATTAGAATGGTATTTGGAGAAATTTATGGAAAAGGTTTTGAAAGAGATAAGTAATTAGAAAAGAGGATTTGAATGAAAAGAGATGTCGAGATGAGAATGAAATGGTTTGAAGTGTATATGGACTATAGAGTTTGGTTGATGGAAGAAATGAAAAATGGAAGCAAAACACAAATTCTGGTTAAAATAGACTTCAAGGAGAATCAAACATATAGAAATAGGCATCGTCAAATTCTGATTATAAGTGTCCTAAAAATTTACTCAAAGTAGGGCCATGTGTAAGCCAGCACATGCGGTTCTCGGTCGAAATGCTCTGTTTTTTCCTGTTTCGACCATTTGTCATATTTTGACCATAACTTGCTCATTTGATCCGATTTGAGTGATTCAAGTTGCTGGTTGGAAATAGACTTCTAAGGAAAAAAATTTATCTGAAGGAAGTTCAAGCAAGTGAATCCCCAAAGTGCCCAGAAAATTTGTCAAAAGTGGAGCTATATTGCAGATTCTGTTATGTAAATTGAGTCATCTAGATGTAAATACAATAACTTGTGTTATGTGGTTGAGGGCTTTAGAAGAATTTTAAATTGAAAATTTAAGAGATATCATTAGATATATAAAGGACTGATCTGGAGAGTTTCATAAATTTTTAAGACCGTTTGAATAATTTTTGGATCATAAAGTCTATAGAGTATTGTTGAAGAAAAAGGTTGGCCAAAGCTTAGTGGAGTTTTTAGTGCTTAAGGAGTAATTTGTTCATTTGGCTTTAAATGAATGTGTATGGTGGATTAAATGGAAGTTATGGTTAATGGTTAATTGTGGTTTTTCTTGAAAAGGTGAAAAGAACTATCGGATGAGCTTGGGAACTTGTGGGAAGTAGCGGGATTGAGCGGTGAATGTGAGTGAAAATGATATTTTGAAAATTGAGTTTTAAAGTGAATGATTTAATGTTAAAGCTGAAAGTTTAATGAAAATGTTTATGTAAATGTTAAGGCATATGGAAATGTTTTATCTTGCATCAATATATATTTATATGTATATGAAATATGTATGCATATGTTAGGTATTATGAAAGTTTAAAAATGTAAAGAGGTATATGTGTTTTAATGATAAAGTAAAGAATTTAAATGGATTTATAAATGTATTTTGAAGAAATGTTTCTTGATGGTTACCTAAACCCTATGGTATTATGACTAATATCGGGGTACCTTAAGCGTGTAGGATTTGGGGGTAAAGTTGGGTTACTAGCTGAGGGAGAGGGTAGGGTGTCTAGAGTAATATCCTTACACGTGATAAGGTGTTATATTTGGAACCCTATGCAGCGTGAGGTTTCTCAGCGTGAGTGGTTATATTTGGAATGTATTTGTCCTCATAGTCGATTGCAGGAAGCGTTCGGTGTGTTTATTTGGGTTCCATCAGAAAGAAAGAAAGAAAGAAAGAAAGAAAGAAAGAAAGTTTAAGGCATAAATGGATTTTAATTGTATAAAAGAAAGTTTAAGGCATAAATGGTTTTTAAATTGTATAAATGGCTATTATAAAGAAAGATTTAAGGCATAAATGGATTTTTAAATTGTATAAGTATTTGTGTAAAGAAAGAAAGAAGATTAAGGCATAAATATTTAAGGCATAAATTGATTTTAATTGTATAAAGTATGTATTACTTTGATATATACTAAAATATTATTTTAATGAAAATGTATACCTCCTTCAGGCTCCTTTAGCTCATTCTTTTCCATATGTTTCCAAAAATATTTTAGGGACCGAGACGGGTGCGTAGGTAGAGTACCCTGCGTGCGGTGAGTTGAGTATCGAGGAGACGTGCATGTGAAGCGCATTGTATAAATAGTTTGCATATTTTATATGTGAATACTTTGTCATGTATATATGCATATATGGATATATTTTGAAAAGGAACTACTTAAGCAGTCGGAATTAAGCCCAATCTTTTGAGAAAAAAATGCATGGAATTAAAGAAGTTTGGAATGTTTTGATGATTTGAAATGAATAAATGTTATGTGTATATATTGTGTTTTGATTGGGTTGTGGGCGAGGTCCTAAAGCGGAGTTGGTTGAGGATTGAAAGATTGAAGTGTTTTAAATGTTTTCGGGTTTTGTAAAAATTTGGGAGAGAGGGTCAGAAGAACGAGAAAGAAACTACGGCTAATTTTAAGAAAATCTAAGTGTTTGAAAAGAAAGAAAAAAAATTATCAATTCGCTTAGCATTATTTACTAAAGATATGTTAAGGATTGTAAAGGGGTTCGACTCAGTGGATTTTATTTGGCCATTTTTAAGGGAGGAAAAGTTTCTATATCCATTTAGAATGGAGGGCTCCTCGGATTCGTAGGAGTTAATCGAGATTCGAGGATCCTTCATCTTCTCTTCTTCCTCTTCTTCTTCTCTTCTCCTATATTCTTCACTCTACGTTTTGTTCTCTCCAATGAGAGACCAAATTGGTCTCGCTCCCTTTTGACCTTTAATTTTCATTTTATTGCACTTTGTCCCTCAAACTCTCCCTATATTCTGAAATCAAGTTGCTATTTATATAATAACCATCTTCTTATATTATGTTTTGTCCCATTTGACAAGTTCTAATTACCCTTGTATCTTGTACAAATTAGATTTAAAAATTTTCATAGCAAAATAATAATTACGAAAATTTCCATTTGCCTTATGTATACTCTAATTATGTTTAAAAACAATTAGGTTTGCTATTTTGGTGTTACAATTCTCCACCCCTTAAAATAATTTCGGTATAAATTTTACTGTAGTGAAGAGTTGAGGATATTGCGCAGGTTATGGCTCGAGGCTTCTTCCTGTCATGGTGTTGCCTTGGCGTGCTTGGTGCTTGCTTATTCGCGGCTGTTTCACCTCTCGAGCGGAATAGCTTTCGGCTCAACATCCATATGACAAATACGCGGCCCTTGCACATCCTGCACTGGTAGTATGTGTGACTCATTAGAACGGTATCTCAGAAGCATCATTGAAACACATTGTGTAATTTAGCGATTTGGAGGGAGTGCGAAGCGATAAGCCATAAGTTAGTGATTAAAACCTCATATGGCCTATGAACCTCAGGACTAAATTTTCCTTTTACGAAGCGTGAATTTTCCTCCACGGCTTGATACTTTTAAAGACCTGTCTCCTTCATATCTGATATCTCATCTCTAAGTCGGCATAATAAGATTTTTGTCGATCACAAGCGCTCTTAACCTTTAGAATAACCTGCACTTTCTCTTACGTATCTTTCACTATGCGGACCCGATCACTTTATGCTCATTTAACTCAGTCAACCTGGGAGTTTACATTTACGGCCATACAAGGCCTCGTATGTGGTGCCATACCTGTGCTTATTTGGCTTATTGTTATAGGCAAATTCCATCAATGGAATATACTGTCAACTTCTAGAAAAATCTAATACCTGACCGAAGCATATCTTCTAACACTGAATAACTTTTATTTGTCCATGTTTGTGGATGGAAAGTAGTGCTAAAATTTAGTCTTGTACCCAGTTGTATCGTTGCAAGAACCTTGGCGTGCTTAGTGTGGATCGCGGTCGGACACTACTCGATGGGAATCCCATGTACAGCTCGAAATTTTACTCACATAAAGTTAAGCTAGGTGATCCATGGAGTAATTCAGTGGATGGTAAATACGCGAGACTTAAGTGTCTGTCCTGATGCTTAAGGCGCATCATGTTTCCTTTGGGTGAGGGGAGCTTAGGATCTGAAATCCATAGTAATGTTATCCCTTCCATTGGGAGTGGAGAAGTTGATAAATCGGATGGTACTTGGTGTTATGCCTTTACTTCCACGACCGTCGAGACACCTGAACCAACGTATTCATAAATTTCCTTTTCATCCCTCGCCACAATAAAATGTTTCAAGTCTGGGACATCTTATTACCTCCGGGATGCATGATAAATCACAGTATGGGCCTTAAATATAAATTTTCTTTAGCTCACTATCATCGGCACACATAATCTATTGTAAATCTGAGCCGACTTCTTTCCTTTGAAAACTCGGTCTAAAATCACCATCTCTACAACCATATGTGACTTTTTTTCATAGCTCTTACGTGTTTTTTACGTGCATCATAATCATTTGCTTTAAAAGCGGGTTGCGCTTCGTTGACTAACATAGCTCTCCCGAAATCAACGTATTGTAGTGACTTATTGCTACTTGTCTTTCGGCTTAAAGCATCGACTAATACATTAGCCTTTCCGGGGTGGTAGTCTATGATGCATTCATAATCCTTGAATAACTCTAACCACTTTCGCTGTCTTTAACTATTTTTGCGTTATGTCATGAATCTCTTATGATTGGTGTAAGTCTGCATTTTTCCCCCATAGTAGTGTTCCATGATATTATTTTCAAAGCAAAAACACCTAGTATGACTGAGGTCATGGTGGATAATTTGTTCATGCATTTTCAAGCTCTCTGGAAGCATAAGCCCTGCTTTCCCATATTGCATCAATAAGATCAGGCCAGAAATGCCTAAAGCATCACTATACAGGTATACTCTTTTTCAGTAAGGAGTGCGTCGATAATGGTGCCAATGACATCCTTTCAACTATACAAAACTATTGCGACTTGTTTGTATGTCCTTTCAGGCTATTCCGCTCTTGGTAACTTGGTGACGAGGCTTCTTAATGAAAAGCCTCTCTACTGAATCTTCTATAATAACTTTTATTCAGGCTGAAGGAAACTTCTCACCTCGGTTATATTTGAGGTGGTTTCCAGTCCTGTGACTCGATGTTGTAGAGATTCGGCTCTTATACCTCAAGTTGATATGATATGGCTGAGAGGAAAATTCTTTAGCGAATCACATTTCTTTGAGTTTAGCACCTCTTCTTTTCTCTTCGTCACAGGGACTATTTTAGATGTTATTCATGTTCTTGTGCATCCAGCAGAATACGGGATGTCATCAGCGAACCACTAAATGGAGTCATATAGAATTCGAATACCATATTAAATACATGAATGCTAGGTGCATTAGTCAGCCCAAATGGCATTACAAAAACTATGTACTCGGGTTCATCTGCGGTCTTTGTATCTACCTCCTTTACTCTCATATGATAATATCGGATCCTTGGAGTCGATATTCGAAAAGACACACTCCGCCTTTCAGTGTCAGTCATGATTCTCGGCAATGAGTACTTGTTTTCACTTTGTCACCTTATTGTCTGTAGATAATCGATGCACATATGTAGAGTGCCATATTTCTTTTTCACAAACAAGCAGAATTTTAATGGCTCATGAGTCGTACAAGCCCTTTATCTAAAATCTTGTGGTTGAGTGCTGACTCTTTCGGTTCGATAGGAGCATCTGAGGGTGCTCTCGAAATAAGTCGTTCACATGCTACTTGATAGAGATCGCCTCTTTTGGTACTCCAATCTCCTCGGGGAATACATCAGAACTCCTTAATCACATAAATATTTCGTAATTACTTGCTCTCTTTTGTGATGGTCATGTCAAAACACAGCTATTCCCTTTACGACCACAAGCTAGCAACTGCACTTTAATTTGCAAAATATAGATTCCCGTGAAGTTACTGACCGCAGCTTGTCCTCCACAGAGACATGGCTGAAATCTTGACTCAATGGGATTTCAATAGAATCTAAGAACACCTGAAATGGAGTTCGGACGAAGAAGTTATGACCGTTCGAAGTTAGAGACCAACAATCAGAAAAATGACAATTGTGTCCCACCCGGGGAACTCTGTTCCTGCCAGCGCGTCTTTCACTCCACTTTGAATGAATTTTTGAGTCCAAAGGGGTTGGAATTTGGATATACCTAATTCAGGAGAATGTGTTCTCTTATGAAAATTACAATACGCAGAAATTTGAATCGCTGATTGGATGGTGATGACGAGTTATCTTGAAAACACGGAGTCCTTAGGGCCGAAGGAAAAGCGGATAATAGCTCCCTTGGACACACACGCATGCACGCCCAGAGCGTAGAATTGCCAAGATAGGAAAAACCCTTATCGAAATAGCTTGATTTCACAGGACACAGCCTTTTCTCGATTTTAAGAACAGCTTAGGAACCTTGGACCTTGGCAAAATCTTGTGGGATTGCGAGTGCCGCGCATAGGCTCTCGTTGCGTGAAGCGGCTTTAACTCTCGATCTGGGGATTTCGATTGAACCTCATTAAAATCTTAGGAAAAACTTGCTTTCCTCTTCTCTCTCTAACGTTTTGTTTGCCTAGACCAAATTGTGAGATATTTTTATTTAGATATTTTCTGATGTTTGCCACATGAGACGCGTGGCTCATCTCTCTCCACGCTCCCACGCTTCGGGCCGTTTTAGCCTCAAGGAATTTATTTCGTCTCGGTTTAAATTTCATCTATCATAAATTGACATTCTTTAAATGTTGTTATACTGAGGTTTTTCTAAACTCCCTTTTTAGATCAGCTCGGCGCGTCGCGCCGAGTCGGGAGAAAATCGGAGTGCAGGTGTGAGAACAAATGCAGGTGATTAGATTTCGTGAGACGATTTCAGTGAAATCTGTTTTGTCATCAGGAATCTAGAAAATGGCTTGGTTTTAGCGTATGAATTCAAATGAATTACCGTTTGCCCTTCATAGCTAAATTTGAAATTTCTTTTTCTGGGTCTTACAGATATATCCATAAATTTCAAGTACCAATATATCAAAATTTGAAACTGATATTTATTAAAAAATGTTAGAGAATGAGAAGAAAAATAATGAATAAAATTTGTGAAAAAATAAATATATATACATATTTAAATAAAATAAACAATTTATATTTATAGAATGATAATTATTCATTATATTTATATATTTATAAATAAAAATGTAATATACATTACATTTATAAATAACATTTTATTTGTTTTATCAAAATTTAAAGTATAAACAATTTTTAGCAATTTAAATAATTTATATTTATAGATGTTATGTAAATATCAATACGTCCCACATCGGAGATATAAGATATATATCTACGATACATTACATTATGGGATATCCAAAAATCAAAGTATTAATATATACATTACATTTATAAAATAACCTTTTACTTATTTATCATATTTTAAAATTATAAACAATTTTATTGAATTTTAAACAATTTATATTTTATTGATATTTGGGTAAAAATATCAGTGATGAAATTCCAATGTATCGGATAACATCCTTCTTATCTTCTATATATCTTCGATATCTCCAATATGTGGATGTGGCATTTTTATTATGTTTTCTCATTGTGGGCCAAATAATTATCCTTAATAGCTTTAAAAATAACTACCTTGAACCTATAATTTTAAGTTTTTCTAAACCATTTTACTAATCCTATTTGTGTTATATTTTACATGTTTTCAATCTTATTTCATTTCTTCCCATATTTTATTCACAAATTTAATACAGACTTAAATTTTATGTCATTTTTTTAACAAATTTTATTCCATATTTTCCTTCATTCTCTTACCTTTACTTAAAGATTAAAATATCAGTTTCAATGGATATATCGGTACTTGGAATTTATAGATATATCGGTATTTGGTACGGATATATCTCGATGGATATTTTCATAGATATCAATAAAATATAAATTATTTAAAATTTATTAAAAATGGTTTATAATTTTAAAATTTGATAAATAAGTAAAATAAGTTGATACCTTGTTTGTCGCCTCCTCGACCTTTATGATAGAAAGTTGTCAAGGATGTCCTTTTCCGAGTTTCACAGCCGTAATGCGTTTGTGGATTGCTTGGTAGGAATTTGCGTACTCTACTGTTTTTTCTTACGCTCCCGCGTCAGCTTCTTTGAGTGAATTTTTACCATCACTCATTTTTTAAAGCCTTCTATTATTATCGTGTATTTATACGAATAAATCTAGATTTTATGGTTTAGGGTTTGAGTCCGTGTGGATTATTGGATGGATTTCTTGCTTTAGAGTTTCGAATATTATAGAATTTTGCTATGGTGCTTTTTGTTTATGTTTTTTGCTTAGAACGATGGATTTAAAATTTCAAATATGAGTCGATGTTCGGTGTAGATAATATTTGTAAGACCCGAGAAAATTCTAATTTATGGAAAAAGGGTAAAATCGTAATTTCGGTAAAAAAAATCCAAAATTTTTCTAGATCTCGGATGATGAAGCAGTTTCAGTTGGAATCCTCTCTTGTGAAATCTAGCTAACACGTTGAATTTCGTCGGTCAGGAGCAATCTCGGAATTTACACGTTTTTCGAGGCATCGAGTTTCGGGTGTAAGTAAAAGCGGAAATGCGAGGTGACAAAATCCGCGTATAACATGTACTCATATGATACATATTTATGAGTAGAAATGATCGAAGCAGAGACGGCGAGATAGTGCCAAATGTCGAAATTCAAGCTTAGGGATATAGATGACATCATAGGTTATTTTAAATGATATGCATTAAACATGCATAGTTTCGTCTCTGAAATGAGAAGTGAGACTAGCATTGAGAAAACCGAGGAAAATTAGATCACATTAGCTGATTTTGGGTTTTAGTGAGACAACATCCAACTTCTCTCTAGATTTGTAGGTGATCAGGCCGTCCCGAAATCCTTCGGGCCCGAAGGAAAGTTGTTCTCTGTGGGAGAAGCCTGCAACGTGGACTCAGGTTTCTTAGAGTTTCGACAAACTCCAGTGAGGTGGGGTTTCATCCTACTTGAGGTTTTACACTTTGTTTTAACGTGTGTGTTCCCGATGTTTGAGTTGATTGAGCGAGTGAGTGGCGGGTTTGATCAGTCCAAGCTTGGAGCAAAATTATTAAATTTGAAACCCATTTGTCTTGTGCATTATTTGTGCACGGGCTGTTTAGGTTGTAAATTGTATAAATTATGAAACAATTTGTGTTGTGATGTGTATGAGGCCGGAAATGGCTATAAAATTCGGTTTCATAAGGTGAAACTGATATTGGGTATTTGGATGTGAACAGTGACCCGAGGGTTTCACTGTTCACGTGAATAGTGACACGAACATAAAGTTTTGTGTGAAAATGTGTTTGGTCGAGTAATTCAAGTTGAATTGCTCGTGTTTGATAATTAGCCCACGTGAGCTAATTTTTGATGTAATGGATTGTGGCCATGACATGTTGTGTGATTTAAATTATGTGAATATATGCATGATTACATATTTGCATGTGTTATATGATTGTATTGGAATTGGCATCCTTGCATTCATGCACTAGGACACCTAGAGAGCGATAGGAGTGAGTGCGGGTGGTTTAGTGAGTGGTTTCGGAGGGTTGACTAATAATAATATTTATCGGAGGGTAGTCCATATAAAATATCAATCGTCGAAGTCGGCCCAATTGATATACATTAGAGGGTTGTCCACTAAGTAGATAATCGGAGTCGGTCCAATACTTATATCGGAGGGTTGTCCATAATTAAAAACAAATATATTTGTTTTAAAATAATGTTTCTTATACGTGGCTTAGGCAAGTGTGAGGGAGTCGGTGAGGACTCGGGGTATGAGTTGATCATGTAGACATTAGTAGGATCTGCATGCACTTGAATGTATGTTTCATTGGAGCATTGCACATATGCACTTAGGTGGAGAGTAACCCGTTTAGGGTGATTCCCTTCTTGAGCATTAACTCACTTTGTCTAGGAAATTTATTATTTCGAATACGGGAGGCGCACGGGAGGCAGGCTCTTCATGAAGACTTGACTTTTAGAAAGAAAGCCCAGGGTTGTGAAACTTTGGTTTTATGATGTACAACATGTATTAGAATTTTAGATTTTAATATCATGTTGTATAAGAGCCAAACTTCAACTCTTTCAAGCTATCGGTATATAGTTGGTATGGTTATGAGTATTGTTTTATGGGACGAATCTTGTTTTACTCATATATATCTTCGATCAGTGATGATTGGGACATGTGGTTCTTAGGTAGAGCTCCTAGGTATAAGGGAGACTACGCGGAATTTTCATGAGTTGTGTCGGGTTGTCCGACATTCACGAGTTTTCCTTTGGTTGACGGGTAGTCAACGAACTCCTGAGAATGGGGCGTCACAATATTAACATTAGTGATTAGAAATATCTAAGATTTTTGGTTTTAGATGTCATGCTTCCATTCATATATGTTCCATTTATTCTGAGATCCTTGGTAGAATTTTGTTAAAGCTATTAGTTTATTAGGTAAGACTTACTAGGTGACACTTTAGAAATGGTGAATGAGAGGCTATTAGTATCGATAATAGTGATACCACAAATCTTTTGGTATAAATATTTGTTAAGTTCATTAGATTAAGTTTATAATTCAAGAGTTTTTTGCTCATCACATTTCAAATATTATAGAATTTTGTGTCATGGTGCTTTTGTTTATGGGTTTTGTAGAGAGGGTGGATTTAAAATTTCAAATATGTGAGTCGATGTTCGTGCGAGATCACATGAGCATTAGTGATTAGAAAAAATCTAAGATTTTTAGTTTTAAATATCATGCTTCCACTCCTACTTCTGTTCCATTTTGCTACATGATATCAGGCAGATCTTTGCTACATAATTAAAATCCCCACCTCTAAAGATCGATATCCACCAAAGCGTTGTATGTTTTTAAAAACTCACATTCACATCATGCATGTACAAGTCGCGATTAACTTAACCTATAGAAATGTCGAATTCTTTTAATTTAAAGTAGGGAGCAGTTTAAGCCTCGACGAATTGAATGCAGTTTCCCTCAGGAGTCTCCGCGAAAATAAACTTAATTGGCTTGTAAATCGAGAAAAAATTAGAAAATTTTAAAAATAGAAAAATGATATTAATAATAATAAATTGTCATAATAGTTTAGAGAAGTCTTGAAAATTTTCTAGATATCGGATGTGAAAGCAATTTTGCCACTTAGTTAAATTTGTCGCGAAATCTAGTGACCCCGAAAAATTCGTCGAATTACAGGACAATCGAGAATTTTTGCGGTTTACGGGTGATAAGTCGTCGAGTAACCTCAGGGGGCCAAAGTTTTGCGAAAATCTGGAAGTCAGAAATTGCTTGAGCTAAGTTCATTTAAAATAAATTTAAGCGAAAATAAATAAATTGTTCGAGGTAGAAATAGATCACGAGATGAGAAGTTGACACATGAAAAAAGTCAAAAAGGAAAACAAAGGAAGGATAACGAGAGTGAGAGTAGAAGTGAGAGCAGCAGTGAGAGCGAGAAGAGAGAGAAAAAGAAAAAAATTTCTCTTCTTTATAAGATCTCACGGAATCGGCCATAGGTTTGTGGAAGAAAGGCAAGTTGATCCACACATTTGCAAAGGCTGCAGCGTGGGTATCAAAATTTTGGGTTTCATCGAAACTCACGCGGTAGAAATTTTCTACTTGGGTTATTTTACACAAAGGACATTTAATGGCTTGAGGTTTTCTTAGAGGCCATAAATTTTATTCCCGAATTTTTGGGAGTGTAAATTTAGAAATTTTGGATTGTTTTGAGATTTAAGTGAATTTTGAAGCTGTTTTGGATAATTCAAGCTAAATTTTGTGTTGTACCGATAGTTGAGTTGAATTTTCAAGACTATTTTTGGGTAGTCTCGGATTGGAGTTCGGGTTTTGTTTAATCGGGGACCCAGTATCTCTTCGAGTTTTTGTGGTGTGTTTTGATGTCTGGTAATTCGATACATGAGAGCCATGAAGGAATTGGAGGTGCCTTTTTGTGAGTCAGAGATTTGGGCCATTTATTTGTGTTATTGTTGGAAAAAATTAAATAAAATGCCGTTTATTATTATAAAAATAATGTTAATATGTGTTTATGTGAATTATTAACATGGAAATAATGATGAATAAATTTATCATGGAAATATAATTGTCAGAATTTTATAAATGTTGCATGTATCTCTCTTATTATGCATGTAGCATGATATAACATAAGAAATAAGCATAATTTGTATTTTATATGCCGCAAGGGGATATCGACATAATGGGTGTGTGTTCATGGGTATGGTCATCCGTATCCGGTGTTGATGAATGGGCGATTAATTAGATATTTGGATGATGTATCGATAAATGTCTCACGGTTTAAAACATAAAAGAAATATAAATAATGTGTGTTGAAATTTGGCTTGAAGGGTCATCAATCCCCTCGAGGTGAAAAACTTTGGAACATGGAGTGTAAGAGACCGACGGTATGATCCAAAAGTTGTATGTATGGGTTGTAGAGACGCATGGCGTAGCGAAAAGTTCTATTACTTTGAAGAAGACACACGGTCATGGTTATCACATAGACTTGAGGAACATTGTAATGGTCGGGATTGATTGAGTTAAGTTGCCCGTTGACGCGTGTTGTGCCCGGTGGTAGATGGGGGCTCGGTTTATGTGTCGATAGTCTTGCGGTGGCGATTGTCACACTTGGCATAGGCATGTGTGAGGGAGTCGGTGAGTGACTCGGGATATGGGTGTGACACCCCTGACCCATCACCCACGTGCGATGTAGGGCGAGGGTGTCACTGTTCATCACACTTCTATACATATGCATATACATCTAACATATCGTATCATTTAAACATCTTTATATATATATATATATATATATATATATATATATATATATCATATTTACTTATCATATCATGTTACATTTCTTATCAAGAATTCATATAAATTTAAATTATGTTATATTGAGTCATTTGTTTATGTTTATTATCAGTATAAACCTTAAGTGAATCAAGGAAACTATAAGGGCGAAGTATTTGTACTCATTCTCTTAACGATTAGTCTATAAGGCCTGAAAATGCTATTATCATTGTGGGAACGTGACATCCTATAAGGGCAGAAGAGCGTGGCATTATCATTATGCGAGACAATGACCATGTATGAGGGCTCGGCAGTGGTATCATTTATGCGAGACAATGACCATAAGGGCAGAAGAGTCTTGCAATGACCAAAATAGGGCGATCGAGTATTCTTTAGACTTGTTTTCCTAATAAGATGTGCATCTATCCCTCTTACCAGGTTCTAAGAAAACAATACATTTATTTATGTTCGATACATATCTCCTCATATTCCCAGAACATTATTGTGTCATTGATCACTATCGATATTTACAATCATTTATTAAATATCTTTTCATTTTATATCTCATTATATGCATGAATAACTTCTTAAGTTTATCATGTATGCTTATGAGAGCTATTACTATCTTCCAATTTCATCAAGCTATATATGGATGGATTCACAGACTCGAAAATTTCCAGTAGTCGAGAACATCCAGCAATTCGAGACGAAGAAATTTTGTGTCAGTTGAAGGCTTCCTATGAATAATGCTTCTGGCGAGTGAGCGAGGTACACTATTTTCATGATTCTGGAACAAATAAAGGTTCATTTATCAAATTATATAAGGATGGATTTTGGAATCAAAGGGCTTTCCATAGAGTCCGAAACACGAAAGCGAGGTTCAGACGAAAGAAATTATGGCCCAGTCAGAAGTTGAAGGCTTCCTATAAGCAGTGACTGGTGAACTAGTGAGGTGCCCTTTTAAGTGATTTATGGACTGAATGGGTTCAGTTCGCTGAAAATTATATATGGATGGGTCTGGAGCTGAAAACTTTCCATAGTGTAGGTCCACATAGTGACCACTCGGGGTACCCATGTGATTAGGGTCCCGCTCATAGGACAATATCCTCATTCCCATGATCTTTGCCTCCCCAGAGATTGAACCCGGACAGGGTCTTTTAGTCGATGGGAAGCATCTCGGTACCCATTGTTAGTAGCTCGGTTGGTGCAGTCTTCCCATTAGATGGGCTCTAGGTCTGAGGACCGAATCTCTAGAGAGCGAGTGAGTTATCTTATGAGTGGAGCCGCTAATACTGGCGAGGCAATGGACACATATAAGAATCGAGAACATAGAAGCGGGTTCGGACGAGAAAGAAATTATGGTAGTCAGAAGTGAAGGCTTCACATGAGCAATGATTATGAGTATAACCGACGAGACCTCTTGTTTCATGATTTACGGACATAACCATGAGTACCAATTTTATCAGTATGAGATGGATTCTATCTTTCCAAGGGATTTCGTAGTCTGGGAGCATCGGAGCAGTTTTGACGAAGAAGTATGACCGTCCGAAAACATGGGTTTTGGAGAAATTTTGACAGCGTCTCCCCAAAACCCCCCCGATATTTCCTTGTCTAGTATTCATCGATTGGGGATTCTGATCAATCAACCTAAGTCGGCTCCTGACAAACAGATTCCACAACACAACCAAACATTCCCAGAAACACATATAGGGGAAGGCATGATTTCTTGCTTGTCTTATATAATTAATGGAGTCGGGAGAGTTTCTAAGTCTCAAAATTTTGGGAATCATGCTTAGTTTCATCTGACTACGTCGACCCCAGTCAACTGAGAAATAAACCAAAACAACTCCCGAATCTGGTCTAAAGCGCCGAGCCACCATTGTGCCAAGTAGGGTTCTTTTGAACCCCGGAATTCATCAAAAAACAAAAAATGGGTTTATGGTTTGATTTTTCCATACAAAAATCCATACTTTTCCATACAAAACTTAACAAGTTCCATACATTTCTTCTGTAACACCCTGAAATATACCCTAGTAGTTTTCGGACTTGTGTAGGGTATATTAAAGCTAAATAGGAATTTTAGTAAGCAGAGGCAGATTTATATCCTAGCGGGTAAAAGTGGAACTTATCAATTAGGATATATATGACATAAGAGAAGAATAGATTGGATGCCAAAGTATAATATGAGAATAAGGATAAATTAGTAAATTAGGCTTAAAGGGAATATGAAATCCAAAAAGTGTAGAGATGGGCTATAGTAGGAATAACAAAAAGTTGATTACAATATTTAAATGCTTGAGGACTTAAGTGCAATTAAGGTTAATAGCAGGTATAGACAGGGGAAGACAAGCAAAAGATTCCATTTTTTTTTTTCTCCCCACTAAAGACTAAAGGCACCGTAGGAAAGGGAGAGAAAGAGCAAGAAGGGAGAAAGAAAGAGGAAGGAGAGGGAAGAAGGAAGAAGAAGAAGGAAGTCAAAGGTATGTTTCATTATGGAATCAAAATGTCTTTTAGATATCTAGGGTTATTGAACCGTGATTGCTAGGGTTTTTCTATGGAGATTGGGTTGTTTCAAACACAGGTTTTGGTTGAGAGATCACACCAAACCCTTGGATTTCTTGAAAATAGGGTGGTAAAACCCATATGGTACATGATAGTTATGGAATCCTCTTTTAAATTGGATTCAATAGGTAAATTGAGAGTAATTGAGTTACCAGGGTTTGTTTCTAAACCCCTAACTAATTATCACTGTTGGGTTGAGTATGGGTCATTACCCATATTAGAATGGTATTGGAGAATTTATGGAAAGGACTGAAGATAAATGTAGAAAGAAGTTTGAATAGAAAGAGATGTCAAGATGAGAATGAAATGGTTTGAAGTGTATATGGACTATAGAGTTGGTGGATGGAAAAATATGGAAAAATGGGCAAAACACAAATTCTGGTTAAATAGACTTCAAGGAGAATCGACATATAGAAATAGGCATCGTCAAATTCTGAATTATAGTATGCAAAGAATTTACTCAAAGTAGAGATATGTAAGCCAGCATGCGGTTCTCGGTACGAAATGCTCTGTTTTTCCTGTTTCCAACCATTTGTCATGTTTGTTACTAACTTGCTCATTTTGATCTGATTTGAGTGATTCAAGTTGCTGGTTAAAATAGACTGCTTGAAATTCATCTGAAGGAAGTTTAAGCAAGATTATAAATCCCAAAGTGCCCATAAAATTTGTCAAAGTGGAGCTATGTGCAGATTCTGTGCAAATTGGAGTCATCTAGATGTAAAAATACAATAACTTGTGTGTTATGTGGTTGAGGGCTTTAGAAGGAATTTTAAATTGAAATTTAAAGAGATGTCATTGGATATATAAGGACTGATCTGGAGAGTTTCATAAATTTTGAAGACCATTTGAATAATTTTTGAGTCGTAAAGTCTATAGAGTATTGTTGGAAAAGGTTGGCCAAAATGAATTGGGTTTAGTGCTTAAGAGTAATTTGTTCATTTGGCTTTAAATGAATGTGTATAGTTGGATTAAATGGAAGTTATGGTTAATGGTTAATTGTGGTTTCTTGAAAAAAGGTGAAAAAAGACTATCGGACGGGAAAGCGGGAGCTCGACGGGAAGCGGCGGGATTGAGCGGTGGGCGCGCGTGGTGAAAATGATATTTTGAAAATTGAGTTTTAAAGTGAATGATTTAATGTTAAGCTAGAAAGTTTAATGGAAATGTTTATGTAAATGTTAAGGCATATGGAAATGTTTTATCTTGCATCAATATATATTTATATGTATATGAAATATGTATGCATATGTTCAGGTATTATGAAAGTTTAAAAAAATGTGTAAAGAATGCATATGTGTTTTAATGATAAAGTAAATGATTTAAATGGATTTATAAATGTATTTTTTGAAGAAATGTTTCTTGATGGTTACCTAAGCCCCCACCTTAATTTATTATGACTGATATCAGGCGAGGCTGCCTTAATCGTGTAAGGATTTGGGGGTAAAGTTATAGGTTACTAAGCGGGGGAGGGGTGGAATTAATACAGAGGTAATATCATACCACGTGATAAGGTCTTTATGTTTGGAACACATCTGAGCGTGGGTTCTCAGCAGCGTAGTGGTTATATGGCTTGGAATGTATTTGTCCCTCCCAGTCGATTGCCGGAAGCTTGTGGTGTGTTTGTATTACAGGTTCCATCAGAAAGAAAGAAAGAAAGAAAGAAAGGAAGAAAGAAAAGAAAGTTTAAGGCATAAATGGATTTTTAATTGTATAAAAGAAAGTTTAAGGCATAAATGGATTTTTAAATTGTATAAGTATTTATTATAAAAAAGAAAGAAAGAAAAGAAAGTTTAAGGCATAAATGGATTTTAAATTGTATAAGTATTTATTGTAAAGAAAGAAAGAAAGATTAAGGCATAAATGTTTAAGGCATCAATTGATTTTAATTGTATAAGTATGTATTACTTTGATATATCACGAAATATTATTTTAATGAAGAATTGTACACTCATTGGCTCCTTTAGCTCATTAACTTCCATATGTTTCCAAAAAATATTTTGAAGGACCGAGGCAGGTCTTGTGGGTGAGTACTCTCTGTGCGATGAGTTGAGCCATCGAGGAGACGATGCATGTGAACTGTATTGTATAAATAGTTTGCATATTTTATATGTCGAATACTTTGTCATGTATATATTCAAATATGGATATATTTTGAAAAAGACTTCGCAGGCGGTCGGCTTAAGTCAGGCTCGGCTTGATCTTTGAAAAATGCATGGAATTAAAGAAGTTTGGAATGTTTGATTTGAAATGAATAAATGTTATGTATATATTGTGTTTGATTGGGTTGTGGACGAGGAGTCCTAAGCCGGAAGTTGAGAAGTTGAAGTTGAAAGGTGGGGTGTTTTAAATGTTTCGCGGGTTTTGTAAATTTGAAAGTCAGAAAAACGAGAAACTCGGCGATTTTATGAAAATCTAAGTGTTTGAAAAAGAAAGAAAAAAAATTATCACTTAGGCAGCATTATTTACTAAAAGATATATTCAGGGGATTGTAAAGAGAGTTCGCTCCATGGTTTTTGTTGTTGTTTTTAAGGAAAAGTTTCTATATCCATTGGGTCTTGGGGAGTCCCTCGGGTTCATGAGGTTAATCCGGGTCGGGATCCTTCATCTTCTCTTCTTCCTCTTCTTCTTCTCTTCTCCTATATTCTTCACTCTATGTTTTGTTCTCTCCAATGAGAGACCAAATTGGTCTCGCTCCCTTTTGACCTTTAATTTTCATTTTATTGCACTTTGTCCTCAAACTCTCCTATATTTGCAAATCAAGTTATGTCATTTATATAATAACCTACCATCTTCTTATATTATGTTTTGTATTTTGACAAGTTACAAATTTACCCACATCTTGTACAAATTCAGGAGTTTCAAATTTTCTAACTTAGCAAAATAATAATTCTGAAAAATTTCCAAATGCCTTAATAATATATACAGTATGTTTAAAAACAATTGAAGACTGTATTTTGGGATTATTCTGATTCTCCCCCTTAAAATAATTTTCGTCCTCGGGAATTTTTGTAGTGAAGAGTTGAGGATATTGCGCTTTCATAGTTGCTTACGGCCCCCAGTAGCTTCTTCCTGTCATGGTGTTGCCCAGAAGCACTTTAACTAGCAGTTGCTTGTTAAATGTTGTTTCACCTCTCGAGCGAGAATAGCTTTCGGCTCTTTATCGTATGACAAATGCGCGCGCGCATCACGCACTCGTGGTATGTGTGACTCCATTAAACGGTATCTCAGGAAGCATCGACACATGAAACACATTGTGTAATTTGCTTGATTTTGGAGGTGCCATCAGGAGTAAGCCCATGCAAGACGGTCGTTCAGCCTCATATGGCCTATGAACCTCGGACTAAATTTTCCGCTTTTACGAAGCGGCAAATTTTCCTCCACGACGATACTTTCCAGAAGACCTTGTCTCCCACTTCCACTATGCAATGTCTCTCATCTTCAAATCGCATATAGATTTTTGTCGATCACTAATATGCTAACGCACTAAGATAACACGCACTTTCTCTCTTCATCTTTCACTATGTCTGGACCGATCCTTTATGCTCATTTAACTCAGTCAACCTACGGGAGTTTTACATTCTGACATCTGAGGCCTCGTATGGTGCCATACCCGGTGCTTGGTAGTATTGTTATAGGCAAATTTCATCAATGGAATATACATCGACTTGAAAAATCTAATACACATCCCGGCTTATATCTTCTAACACTGAATAACTTTTTCAGACTGTCCATCTGTTTGTGGATGGAAAGTAGTGCCTATTTACAGTCAAATCTTGTACCAAAATGTGTAATTCTTTCGGAACATGGCGTGTAGTGGATCGGTCGGACACTATCGATAAGGGAGATCCCATGCAATCTGAAATTTTACTCACGTAAAGTTATTGGGCGATCAATGGAGTAGTGAGTCGGATTGGTAGGAAAATAAGCGAGACTTGGTGTCTGTCCTCAATTAACCAAGCACGTCATGTTTCCTTTGGGTGAGGGAGAAAGCGGGATCTGAAATCCATATTAATGTTATCCTTCCATTGGGAGTGGAAGGGGATTGATACATCGGATGTACCCAATTGTTATGCCTTTACTTCACGACATATAGATACCTAGACACGTAATCATAAATGTCCTTTTTCATCCCTACTTCCTGATAGCTGTTTCAAGTCTGGACATCTCCCTTACCTCCAGGATGCATGATAAATACCGTATTATGAGCCTTAAATATAAATTTTTTCTTTAGCTCTTTATCATCTGGCACACATAATCTATTATGGAAATCTGAGCAAACTTCTTTCAGCGAAAACTTCGGTCCGTCACCATCTCTCTAACCATATGTGACTTTTCACTGCTCTTCATCATTTTTACATTGCATATAATCATTTGCTTTAAAGCGGGTTCTCGGTTCTAGTTGAGCTAACATAGCTCCATCAATCCGCGTATTGTAGTGACATTCTTTTAGCGTCTTTATTTAAAAGCATCGGCTAATACATTAGCTTTGGGGTGGTAGTATGGTGATGTAATCCTTGAATAACTCTAACCACTTTCGCTGTCTTTAACTATTTTTGCGTTAGCAAGTACTTAAGACTCTTATGATCGGTGTAAATTCTGCATTTTTCCCCATATAAGTAGTGTTGCCATATTTTCAAAGCAAACACTACCGTAGCCAACTCGAGGTCATGAGTGGGATAATTTTGTTCATGCATTTTCAACTCTCTGGAAGCATAAGCCACCACTTTCCCATATTGAATCAATACGAATCCCTGACATTACCTAAAGCATCCTTATACAAGGTATACTCTTTTCACTGAAGTGAGGCTGCGTCGATATTGGTGCTTGACCTGGTATCCGCTTTCAACTATTCAAAACTATTCACGGCTATTTATTGTCGCTTTCAGGCTTTATTCCTTTCCTTAGTAACTTGGTGAGGAGCTATGTGAAGAAAAGCCTCTACAAATCTTCTATAATAACCTGTTAGGCTGAGAAACTTCTCACCTGAGTTTATATTTGGTGGTTTCAGTCCTGACGGCCCCTCGATCATTGTAGGGTCGACTCTTGCCCTCAGTTGACTGCATTATGGCTAGAAAGGAAACATTCTTTAGCCAAAAATCACATTTGCTGAGTTTAGCATATAACTTCTTTTCTCTTAGCGTCTACAGGACTATTTTCAGATGTTATTCATGTTCTTGTGCATCCTTGGAATACACCAGGATGTCATCAATAAAGGCCCACTCGCCAGTCCACATAGAGATTGATACCTATTCATTAAATACATGAATGCTGCCGGTGCATTAGTCAACCCAAATGGCATTACCAAAAACTCATAATGGCCATATCGGGTTCTAAATGCGGTCTTTGGCACATCTACCTCCTTTACTCTCATATGATAATATCCAGATCGCAGGTCGATATTCGAAAGACACCACGCTCCTTTGATTGATCAAAAGATCTTACCGATTCTCGTGATGAGTACTTGTTTTCTTGTCACCTTGATCACTTGGAGTAATCGATGCACATGTAGAGTGCCATATTTCTTTTTCACGAATAAAACAGGTGCACCCAATGAAACCTTTGGGACGTACAAACCCTTTGTAAAGATCTTTGGTTGAGTCTTGGCTCTTTACCGGTTCGGTAGGAGCCCATCTGAGGGTGCTCTCGAAATAAAGTCGTTCCTGTCTTACTTCAATGAGAGATCCACTTCTCTTTTGGTGGTACTCTGATAATTCCTCGGGAATACATCGGGGAACTCCTTAATCACATAAATATTTCTGAAATTCACTTGCTCTCTTTTGTGATGGTCATGTCAAAACTGGCTATTCACATCGACCTGTGCTTGACACTGCACACTTGGTGCAAAATAGATTTCGGCAAAGTTATGACCACCCACTTGTCCTCCAGGAACATGGCTGAAATCTTGGCTCGATAGGTTTCAGCGAATCTAAGAACACTGAAATGGGTTCGGACGAAGAAGTTATGACCGTTCGAGTTGGGCGACAATCGAGAAAAATGACTATTGTGTCCCGCTACAAGGGAATTTGTTGCACACCATAACGTCATCTCCACTTTGAATGATTTTACGAGTCAAAGGGGTTCAGAATTTGGATATATACTAATTCAGGAGATATGTTCTCTTATAAGTCTAATCTACCTAGAAATTTGAATCACTCAATTCAGATGTGTGATGACCAAGTTATGGCCAAATCACAGTCATGGGGTCGAAGAGGAAAACTGGATAATAGCTCCCTTGGACACACACACATACCCTTAGACATAAATTAAGCTAGAATAGGAGAAAAACCCTTCCTCGAATGGCTTGATTTCTGGGACGCGCCTTTTCGATTTTCGTGAAAACCGAGACAGACCCTTGGCAAAATCTTTGTGGTCCCAGTACCACTTTACCATAGCTGCGTTGCGTAGAAGCGAGGAGCTTTAGCTCGATCTGCCAAGTTTCGATTGGCAAAACCTCGTAAAATAATCGGAAAAGCTTGCTTTTTTTCTCCCTCTTCTCTTTCTCTCTCTAACGTTTTGTTCTAGACCAAATTGTGAGATATTTTTTATTTTAGATATTTTCCTGATATTTATACATGAGGACACGTGGCTCACATCTCTCCCACCTTCACCTTCCCCGGACCGGTTTCGCCTCAAAAGAATTTATTTCGTCTCGGTTTAAATTTCATCTATCATAAATTGGCATTCTTTAAATATTTGTTATTTTTCGGGATTTTTCTAAATCTCCTTTTTAGGGTCCACTCGAGGCACATCGCCTCAAAGTCGAAAAAATCAGATGGTCTCGGAGATTCAACGAGGTCGTGCGGGTGATTAGATTTGAGGCGATTTCCAGCGGTGGTCTGTTTCGTCATCGATATCTAGAAAAATGTGGTTTGCGCATGTCATTAGACATAATTACCATTTGCCGCTTCATAGCTAAATTTGAAATTTTAGCTTTTTCTCGAATTAACGCGATATATCCATAATTTAAATGCCGATATATGAATTTAAGCTGATATTTTTAATCGAAAAATGGTAGAATAGAAAAATAATGAATAAAATTTGTGAAAAAATAAATAATATATACATATTTAAATAAAATAAGCAATTTATATTTTATAGAATGAAATCAATTATTCATTATATTTATATATTTATAATCAAAGTATTAATATATACATTACATTTATAAAATAACATTTTTATTTGTTTGTAAAATTTAAGAGTATAAACAATTTTTAATTTTAAAATAATTTATATTTTATGGATATTTATGTAGAAATATCGTAGATACATCGGAATATAAGATATATATCTACGTTACATTACATTATCGGATATTAGAAAATCGAAGTATTAATATATACATTACATTTATAAAATAACCTTTTACTTATTTTATCATATTTTAAATTTATAAGCGGTACAATGAATTTTTAAACAATTTATATTTTATTGATATTTAGGTAAAAATATCCTTTGATAAATTCCGATGTATGGATATATCCTTTATATCTTGATATATCTTCGATATCTTGATATTTGTAAGATCAGGAAATTCCAATTTACGGAAAAGGGTAAAATCGTAATTTCGATTCTGAAATTGTAATTTAGGTTAAAAATCAGTAATTAATTCTCTAGATCTTGGATGATGAAAGCGAAGTTTCAGTTGGAATCGTCTCACGAAATCTAGCCTTACGTAAAATTTCGTTAAATTAGAGACGTTCGAGAGTTGGCACGTTTGCAGTCGCATTTCGGGTCTTGAGTAAACGATTCTTGATGCGGCGAAAGTCGTATAGCAATCTTCGTGTTCCATGAGTGGGTATGATAGAAATAGTGAAAATAGGAGGCCGAGATAGTCTTGGGAATATCAAATCTGAAATGAAGGTTATAATAGGCATTTTTAGGATTTGTTTAAATTCTTAGAGAGACAACAGCAAAATAGTGTCATACATACATATGAAAAAGGAAGAGAAAAACTGACTAGGAGAGGAAAAATCTGACATGGGGTTTTGGATCTCATTTCTAGAAGAAGGGGTATCAGCTGTACTCTCACAAGTTCTGCGTGTCCAGGCCGTCGACGGTCTTCGGGTTGAAGGAGAAGCTGCTCTGCGCGGAGAGGCTTCGCGTGGGTGCAGTTTTGGGAGTTTCCTGAGCTCAAGAGGTAGGGGTTTCTCCTACTTGGTTTTATTCTTTGTTCAAGTACCATATAAATGTTTCGGTTGGTTGGCTTGAGCAGTAGTTTGTTCCATTGAAACCTTGGAGCAGAAATGTTGGATTTGAGACCCCTGAACAGTCGTATCAGTCCTCTGGTTGTTTGGGTTAAATGTGTGATAGTGATTCCATAAATCATGTATTGGTGTGATTGGTAGGAAATGGCGGAAAAGCGGAGTTAGCGTAGTGAATCGATGATTGGTGTTTGATAGGAACAGTAAACGAGGGTTTCTTTGTTCACGGCTGATAACTACCAAAATATAAATTGTGAAAATATGGGTTTGGTCAAGTAATCCACATCGAATTGCTTGTGTTTGATCATTAGCCAGTGAGAAATTTAATTTTGATGTTGAAATGATAATTACATGACATGATTGTGTGATTTATTTTTATGTGAATATATTCATGTATATATATATTTGCATGTGAATTAAACGTATTGATTGCATGCATTCCCTTATGCCGGAACATCCTAGAACTATAGGAGTGAGTGCATGAGAAGAGTCACAGAAAATGGTTCGGGTAGACTAAAAATGTTAATTATCGGAGGGTGAGTCAATTTAAAAATATCGTCGTCGGAGCGGCCCGATTGATATTCATGGAGGTGCGTCAAACAAATGTATCTTAATGCTGGTGGCTGGTGATATATACACATGGAGGGTTATGCGACCAAAGCCTGTTCTATTAAGACCAGCGGTGGCTCGGTGAGGACTCGGGATTACGAGTTGGTGGTAGACATTCAAGTAGGATCATGCATTTGTTTGAATGTATGTTTATTTTAGATTGCTTGCTTGCACTTGGGTGGAGAGTAGCCCTTAGGCGATTCCACTGCGACGATACTTTCCTTGCGTCGTGGGAATTTATTATTTGGTCTGAAGCGCACGGGAGGCGGCTCATCATTGAGGCCACTAGAAGAAAGCCGAGTTGTGGCTTTGATTTTGTGATGTACTACATATATTAAATTTTAGATTTTTAATATGTGTTGTATAAAAATAAATTTTAACTCTTGATAGTTGGTATGTTTATGGATGTTGTAATATAGATGAATTTGTTTTATCCATATTTGTATTATTGTGATTATATTGGATTCTTGGAGTACGGGTTTAAATGCAGCGTTGTTAGTGGAGTAGAGTTAGGTACAAAGGAGACTCCCAGCCCGATTTTACGAAGAGGAGTCGGGTGGCAGATATCCACATGTATTCATGAGTTGACGGGTAGTAAAGCGGACCCCGGAAAATGGGGCGTCCACGATAATGTCGATTTATTTGATATATCAGTAAATTCGAGTATCGATATATCTGTTGAAGCTTAGATATTTTAATATTTTAATAAAGGTAAGAGAATGAAGGAAAATATTGAATAAATTTGAAAAAAGTACATAAAATTTAAGTACATGAAATTTGTGAAAAAAAAATAGAATAAAATATGGGAAGGCGTAAATAAGATTGAAAACATGTAAAAATATAAAATAAATAGGAGATTTAGTAAAATTGTTCGAAAACTTATATTAAAAACTTAAGATTATAGGTTGAGGTATTTATTTTTTAGTTATTAAGGGATAATTATTTGTCCCACACAAAGTAGAGAAAAAGCTTATAATAAAAATGTCACATCCACATATTACCCATACATATTTCCCCACTACAAATCAACGTTTACTGCATTATAGTTAAAGTATTTAATTTTTAATTTTTTTTTTACTTTTTTTATTATAATGTTGTAGTATTATGTTCTTTCAGTCTAATTTCTTAAACTTTGAACCAGAGAAACATTCTTATTTCAAAATTTAAAAAATTTTGAAAATAATTTTTAATATATGATATGATTTTTTTCACATTTTAAATACGAAGAATGTTACTTTTTATATATATATTTTGATATCGAAATGTTACTTTTTATATATATTTAAATAAATAAATAATTTATATTCATAGAATGAAATCAATTATTCATTATATTTATATACTTAAAATTAAAGTATTAATATATACATTATATTTATAAAATAACCTTTTTACTTATTTTATCAAATTTTAAAATTATAAACAAATTTTAATGAACAATAATTTATATTTTATTGATATTTATCATAAAAATATCACCAGATATATGACATCATGATACATTACTTAAAACTAATCTTTTTACTTATTTTATCAAAATTTAAAATTATAAACAATTTTTAATGAATTTTGAATAATTTATATTTTATTGATATTTATGTAAAAATATCAAAACGATATATCTTAGATATATTGGAATATGAATATTGAAGATACCGGATGTATATCTCAGATTCTTTATATCATGGATATCGAAAATCGATATTAATATATGTGTGTATATATATATATATATATATATATATATATATATATATATATATATATATATTACATTTATAAAATGCTGTTTACATATTTTATCAGAAATTATTATAAACAATTTTTAATGAATTTTAAATAATTTATATTTTATGGATATTTATCACAAAAATATCCATCGATATATCTTTGATATGTCGAATATGTCTGTGGCATGTGGCAGGGGTGTTATTCTGCGTCCGGCCTGCGGAATCAGTGGATGTCGGATTAGAGCCGCTTTAGAAAATCGAGGCGAGTCTCCTTTGTACGGGATTTCTGCCTGAATCTGATCTGCCAATCGCGTAAAGCAGGTCGATATTTTTCGCAACCACGAGTAAAGCGACCACTTGGGCTTATAGCAATACCATTAAATACTACAATATTTATATCCGATAGTTTTGAAAGAGTTAATCATTTACTTTTATACAACACATATCAAAATTCTCAAACTTTAATACATGTAAATATCGTCGACGAAAGCCTGGCTTAGAAGCTTTTCTTCTAATCGTACTCCCCAGAATGGCGTCCTCATGTATTCATATACTGTAAAAAAGGGGTCCCACGAGGTGAGCTAAGCTTCGGTAGGAGAATCGCCTAGTGGGCTGCACTCACCACCTAAGTCTCGATGATGTTCGATTTAAGCACACGTTCAGTAGATGCATAATCGTACTTGAATGTCTGCAGTGACCAGCTGGTCAGAAGTCATACGTATTTCTCGCATTTCCTTTTAAGCCTTGTATGAGGTGTTATTGTTGATGAGTGAATGACATAGATGAATATATATCGATTGGCGTAGACGAGTTGATATATATTATTTGTTTGTGAACTACCCTCAGATGAGATATCTGATTGGCGCTCAGGCGATTGATATTTTTTAGTTTGGACTACCCACTCAGATAATTAACATTTAGACTACCCTCGAACCTTGTTTCTCTAGACTCATCTCACTAACTCCTGTATTCCTAGGATGTTCCGGTGCATATGGAATCACATATGCGGTTCAGTCGATCCCCAATCACATACGGAAATATATAAACATGAATATCTTTCGCGTAAAAATTCATCCAGCATGAAGCATGTTATAATTATCATTTCACACATCAAAATTACGCAGAGGTACAATGTTGGCTGTGGTCGATTCGAATTACTTAACCAAACACATAATTTCAATGTGTGCCAAAACTTTATTTCGGGAATAGTGAAACCCTGGTTACTATTCCCGAAAAATCACAAATCAACGGTTCACCTTGTGAACGCAATCCACGGCCATTCAGACCCGATCAAATCCATCCAGTTTAAAACCAAATGTTTTGGGTCGACACCCCCGAAACAGCCCCTCTCTAGGAATTTCTGGGCAGTCACGGCCAACACAGAAAATCCCAAAAAAATTCCAACAATTCGGTCCCATGTTTTGGGACCGATCAAACGGCCCCTCACGGCCTCAAACCAACCGAAACATCGAAAAACACTTAAAATGAAAGTAAAACTCAAGTAGGGAAAAAATCCTACCTCTTGGAGTTTGTCAAAACTTCATAATCAAGGTCCGCAGCGGCCTTTGCTCAGTAGAGCGTTCCTTCTTCTTTCGGTAAATCCGGCGGTCAGATTTTTATGCCTTTACGAGAGAAGTCGAGAGACTCTCTCTGAATCACCATTTTGTCTTCTCCATGCCTACTGCGTCCGCTACCTACCATTTCACGTTTTGCCCCTTGATTTTAAGTGGAAAAAAGCGCTATTTGATCTTTTGTCTTCTAGTGACTTAAATCGACTTAAAATGGCCGAATTATGTCGCCTGACGATTTGATATTCGGCACTACCTCGGCTGTCCATTTTCATCATTTCTTTACTCATACCACTTATGGCACATGATTACATGTTATATATGCGGCTCGTCGCGTCGAATCGATTCACGGCGCGAAATACGTCGCCAGCGTCTTGGCTTCCGTGTCTCGAAAATTATGGGGCTTTAGTGTTAACTAGATTTCACGGAGCGATTCCAGCGGTACAATCCGTTTTGTCATCAGAGATACATAGAATTAATTATGGTTTGGCGAAATTCTGATTTTTTGTAATCGAAATTCACGATTTTTGCGCTTATTCGAGAAATTGGAATTTCTAGGTCTTATTCTCCCTCCTTAAAAGGAATTTCGATCGAAGTGAAAGCGTCTTTATCAACCACGTAACGCCACACAACCTTTTTACGTGCGTAGCCAGTCATTTCATCTTAGCAATGCTTCATCACCTTCGTCCCTAAACGAAGGGATAGGTAGCGCATCGATGTCATCGTATTTCCGCGTTGACTCCTCCGCTCCCAGCGATGCGCCTTAGCACTCTCGCTGGTCTCACGATTGCGTCGCAAGACGATCCACCATTTATCAACTGATGCCTGCAGTCCTCCTCGAAGGCCCGTCCGTGTCAACCTCAATCACATTTGATCCACCACATGAAGTGGATGCGGAGTATATATATGAGGAGCATGGAGGCGTGCAGCACCTCGTGGACACGACATCTTTGGCGATAGCAGCTACTTAGAGTGCCTTGACTATTATCTATCTCGGTATCTCGAAGGTCGATGAATCTCGCGATAGCCGTACTATAGAACTGATCCTCCTCTTGGAATCACCTTCGAGGAAAGCGTGATCACTAACCTTCGAACCCTGGGGTCGGCGTCGTACATTAGCATAACTCTTCCTAGGCTGCGGCGGGTGAGAAAACTGTATCGTATCAGCTCACGCTTCGGAGGTGTCCTCTGTCGGTCGAGGACCGGTTCATGGAGCTCTCTCCACCTCGGTCAATGACGGTGACTACATGGCCTCCCATCTGATACCTCATACGGTGCCATCTGTCTCTCACATCGCTTTGTTGTTGTAGGCGAATTAGCCCCAGACGGTGCTCCTACACCCTTATGACCCCGGGACACATGCTCACGGCGTGTCCTGCAACCTACGTATATAACCAGATGCAGTGTAACCTACCTGACTGCTGGCGGTGTGTAAGTAACCTCTCGAGGTCACAATCGCGACAATCGATGAATTTGTCAACTCAATCCATACCATGCATGACATCCGTATCTGCGAGCCGCGCTGGCTTCAATGACACCCGATCGCGATTTCGAAGGGTATCGAGCCTCGAGTCACCGGAGCTCACATCGCTCCGACTCCCAGAATTACATGATGAATTTAGTGTGTTTTCATATCGGTGACATAACGCTTGACACGCCGGGCTTTGTACATTTTCCTAATTGACTATGGGTCTTAACGGAGCGTAGTCCCCAAAACCTGAAACTTCGACCCACTGCGAGAGTGGTGAATGGCCGTGCCCAGGTACTTACACCTTCTGAGTGCGATGTTGCGGAGTGCGCGCGCGACGATAATCATCGCTGTGACAACTGATCAGGTTACACCATGGGCGAATCTCGAGATCTCTCACTCGTAATCCGTTTATCGAATTGACTCGCTACACCTGAGGAAGAACATGCATACTTGGCCTACAAGGCCTTAACCTCTGGCTTTAAATCGATGCGGTAATCAGTATGGCTTGACCGGCTAAGGTCTGTTCTTACGACAGCAGATGGGCATGTCGACTCATCCATGTGGCTTGTGTCCAATGACGATAGGTGCCGCTCTGGGTCCACCACGCTTAGGCTGAAACTCGATACGTCACGACGACCCACTGCGCCCCTCGACTTTATCGTGTTCTTTGGAGATTGCTTGTATCGCTTGCCGCTGGCAGTTCCTCTCCCAACGTCTTGGGGTGTGGAGGATGAGCCCTGTATCTCTGTCTGCAGTATGGGGCTGCACATTGTCCCTAGTCTTGGATCCCTTTGTCTCTGAAGTTGATCAGCCGCTCATGCTCGATCAGCCTGATCCTGAAACTAATGTGAAGCAGGGAAGTCTTCTACCTCTTCCTCGAGACAGGAGGCGATCCTCCCTCTTGCTGACACGTGCCGGTGTTCCAGAGTATGCTCGATCTCTCTGTGTGGTGGGGGTGGTCGACCGTGGGTTCGTATCCGTGGCCCGAATCCTGATCTTTGCGAATGGACAGCCGGCGCGTTCTCGCGTCTCGCGTAATACATGTGATCCCGATGCTTCGCATTGTGCAGATTGACATTCGGTCTCTCCCGACGCATCAACGCCTCGGCCTTCTTAAATTCGTGACACTCGATCGCGACACCACGTGTCCCAATCTCACCTCGATGGCCAAAACTGCTTGCGAACTTGGCGCATTACTGCGGTGGTCTCTTAGCAGTGTAAAAAAGCAGTCTCAGTGATACTCGTGCTCCCGCTCATTTGGGAATTAGATCAAAATGTCATGCGAAGACTCACGACAAAGCGTCTAGATAGAGGGTTGGAACACCACATGCATGAGATCATGAATCTTTACTAAGCGCGTGTCGATCAGGCATCACGAAGTAAGCTCAGTGCGTCTTGGCGTCTAGCGTTGTCTTAGGGATATCTGTCTCCCGCAACCCTCGGTGATGATAACCGGTGCGAAGGTCTATCTTGGAGTAGACTCGCGCCCCTTTCAGCCGATCAAATAAATCATCAATCCTCGGTAATGGAGTGCAAGTCACGGATCATGTACATTCGGCCGTACATAGCGATTCACGGTCGAAGGGTGCTCCCCTCTTCTTAGCAACTCGGCAAGACGCCCCGTGGTGAAGTGCTCGTGCAATAAACTTGCTGTCGATAGCTCTTGTAATTGGACTCTGGTTCTACATGACTCAGCAGGTTGCCATCTGTCTGGGAGTATCAGATGGGTGGATACCGGGGTGTGGCGGTTCACGAAGTCTACTATAAGTGGAGGTAGTCGGGTAGCTCATCACGGAAAACATCCACATACTTTCGCACTACTACAGAGGTAGATCGTCCAGGTCTCTCTCGTCCTACAGGGTAAGGCTCGCTAGCTAAATGTCCCTGACCCTTGGACAAGTATGCGCTCAGGATAAATGTGATGTTTATTTTGAACTACCATACGAGTGCGTCCTGCGTATGGCGGTAATCTTCTACGCTCCCACAGGTGTCTTTGACTCATTTATCGGCTGATGCTCTCAGGGATGACTCGAGCTACAACATGTCCATAATCCTCGGGTCCAGCTGTGGTAGAGTCCTCGAGATCTGTTGCAGCCTCGGCCTATCATTCTTATTCTCGCCACAATCACAGGGGAGAACTCACGTCTGCGGCTCCTCCCAAGGTCTCACAGGGTCCTTGCCCATTCCACCGTTTTGGGGCCTCGTTCTCTAGCTAGAACGCAGCTAGTCTAATCCAGATCGTCAGGTATTCTCCACCAACCTCTAACACTTTCTCGATATGCATGAACGATGGTTGGCCACCATCGGATCTCACTCCCTTGTGAATGTCGGAGGATGATGCGTCACACCAAACCTCTGGGGATTACTGGGGATCTTCTTATCTAAAGTATCTGTGAGACCGGAAAATCAGTTCCCCTAAGGAAACAAAATGGTAATTTGATTAATCCAGGAATTTTCGATCTCGGATGACGAAGCGGGGCGACAGTTGGAATCGTCTCGCGCGGGCGTCTGGCCCCTGCGTCGAATTTCGTCGGGTCAGGGAGCGGTCAGATTTCACGTTTCGAGGCGAGAGAGATGTAGGACACTTGGCACGTTTGTGTGCCCCGAGAGTGCCACGTGTCAAGCCATGGGAGAGTCGAACTTGAGCTCGAGTGGGGCTCGCCGGACTATGGCATCATGCCATTTGATAGAAATCTCGAGAGTAGATGGATAAGGATAAGGGTGTAATCCTGGTCGATGAAAAATGGACATGTGGCCATAGAGAGGACTTGTCTCTTGACCAGTATGACCCAAATCAGTTTGGGAGGGAAGAGAGGAGAGACCAGCCAGAAGGGAGGTGAGGAAGAGAGGGTTTTAGAGAGGCTCGCCATGCATGTGTGTGTGTGTGCCTAAAGTTCCGTGATCGGACTAGTTGGCTTAGGCGAATGAGCAAAGATTTAACTCCCCCACGCGAACTTGCGTGGGTCTGCCAGATTTGGGAGTTTCGACAAACTCGGCGGGGAAAGGTAGGGTTTTTCTCCTACTTTTTGTTTTACTTTTGTAAGGGTCTTGTAATGGGTGGAGATTTGTTGGCCAGAGGCAGCGTGATTTGATTCAAAATTTGGGCTAGAGTGAATGTCATCCTTGAGTGGTTTAGACTGATGCAATTTGTTTGTGTGATTTGTGTGATGTGTGTTGTTCCATGGGTAAATAACATGTTGATTGTGAAATTTGGGCTGTTCAGGAACGAACATAGGATTGTGCCTTAAGCGCATGTGAAATTTAAGTTTATGTTATTATAAAGCCCGAATAACATGATGTATGGAATTAATTTTGTTAATATATGCATGAGTGATATATTAGCATGTGTTGGATGTTTGTGTGCCATTGCACTGCACTTAGGTGGGGAGTAGCTTAAGTAGGGAGATTCCACTACTGGGCTTTGCTGCGTAGTGGGACTATTTTTTTAGTCAGAGGCAGCGCAGGGATGGGGCGACGGGGTTTTAGAGAGAAAGAAGCCGGCGAGATGGCCTTGTCTTGTATTTACGTTCTTTATGTAAAGTGCGGGCAAGAAACGAAGTTTGTATAAGTGTAATTAAATAAAATTGTAAATAAATGCTTTTGTATAAAATATACATTTTATGAGCATGGCGTGTAGGCCCAGTGGCCATTTGAACATGTACGGGTCTCATGACGCGAGACTTGTAAATTAAAGCGGGTTGTGGGTGGTGGCGGACACCCGGGGATTGGGCGTCCATGATATCGCTCGATATGGCCCGATATATGGAGTATATGCAGCGGCGCCCGAGCGGGGGGTAGGCCGACTACCGTCAACTGCCGAATCCCGAAGGTGGATGTCGGGTTACGAAGCCACTTTAGAAAATCGAGAGTCTCGGCGTGCAGACTGCCGAATCTGTCTGCAATCGCGTCCCCGAAAGTCGATATTTTCGCGACCACGAGTAAAGCGTACTTGGGCTATAAACAATACTCATCATACTACAACAACTACTCATCCAATAGTTTCCAAGAGTTAATCATTTACTCTTATACAACACATATATCAAAGTCTCAAACTTTAATACACATGTAAATATCGTCGACGAAGCCGGCAGAAGCTTTTCTTCTAATCTCGGCCTACAGGACGATGTCCCTCGCACGCTCCTGTACTTTGTAAAATGAAGGGGTCCATGAAGTAGATGAGCTAAAGCTCGATGGGAGAATCGCCACACAGTGGGCTACTAAGCTACCTAAGTGCGGTCTGATGTTCAAATTTAAGCACACGTTCAAGCAAATGCATAATTATACTTGAATGTCTACATGACCAACTTAGATCCCGAATCCTCACCGACTCTCTCACACTCACCTAAGCCTTGTATGAGAATTATTGTGTTATTAGTGGGCAACTTACTTGATGAATATATATATCAATTGGGTAGCTCAGACCAGTTGATATATATTATTTGTTGTGGACTACCCTCAGATGAATATCGAATTGGGGGTACACTCAGACGATTGATATTTTTAGTTTTGAATTTACCCTCAGATAATTAACATTTTAGACTACCCTAAGACCTTGTTTCTCTGATAATACCGTGCGCCCAACTCTATATTCTGGGATGTTAGGTGCGTATGGAATCGTATGCAAATTCGGTCGATCCCAATCACATCTTAGTATATAAACATGAATATACTGTATAAAAATTCATCCTTGAAACGTGTTATGTAATTATCATTTCACACATCAAAATTAGCACACTTGGGCTAATGTTCAAACACAAGCAATTCGATTAGAATTACTTGACCAACACATAATTCCACGAAAATGTATTCTTAAAACACTATTTCGGGAATAGTGAAACACTCTCGATTCTTATTCCCGAAAATCCTGAGTAGCGGTTCACCTTGTAGAACGCGATCATGACCATTCTGGCCCAATCCAAATCCATCCATGATTTAAAGCAAATATTTTAGATTAAAACACCCAAAACAGCCCTCTAAATTTGGGGCTGATCACGGCCCGACCACAGAAAATCCCAAAATTCCAACAATTCGGTCCGTGTTTTGGGGCCAGGTCAAGCCCCTCGCGACCTCCAGGCAATGAAACATCAGTCTTAAAATGAGTAAAAGCTAGTAGAGGAGAAAATCTATACCTCTTGGAGGTTTGTCAAAACTATAATCAGAGTCCACACGTGGCTGCTCGCGTGAGCGTTTTCCCTTCTTGCTCAGGTAAATCCAATGGTCAGTTGCGTGTATTTACAGAGAGAGAAGTGGAGACTCTCTCTCTAGAATCACCATTTTAATCTTCTCCGCTTCTGCATCCCTTTCTCTTCCATTTCACGTTTTGCCATGATTTTAAGTGGAGGAAGAAACAACTATTTGATGCTTTTGTCTTCAGTATTTTAAAATCAGCTCTAAAATGACCATTATGTCCTTCTATTCCCAGATTTGATATTCAGCACTGCCTCGGCCGTCAATTTTCATCGTTGCTTTCTTTCCATTACCATATGGCACATGATTACATGTTATATGCGCACCGTCGCGTGTCGATTTATGGCACGAAATCGATGCCTCGAAAAAATGTGTCAACTCATTGTCTCAAAATTATGAAATTTTTGTGTTAACTAGATTCGCAAGGCATTCCAGCGATTTTGTCCGGTTTCCGTCATCAGAGATCTAAGTATTATGGATTTTTGGCGAAATTCTGATTTTGTAATCGAGTGCGATTTTGCCCTTATTGAAATTGGAATTTAAGATGCCCTGATATCGAAGTAAAGTTTAAGGGCTTAGATATATAAGATTCTTGGAATATGTTAATTCTTGAGTAAAGGTAAGAGAATGAAGGAAAATATGGAATAAATTTATGAAAAAATGACATAAAATATAAGTCTGACTAAATTTGTGAAAAAAATAGGAATAAAATATGGGAAGGCAGTAAAATAAAATTGAAAACATGTAAAATATAACATAAATAAGGATTTAGTAAAATTATTTAGAAAAACTTATATTAAAAAAACTTAAGATTATAGGTTCAATGTATTTATTTTTAGTTGTAAGGGATAATTATTTGCCCCATAATACCAGAAGAAACACAATAAAAATGTCACATCTACATATTACCTGAATATATTTCCCCACTACAAATCAACGTTTACTACATTATAGTTAAAGTATTTAATTTTAATATTTTTTTACTTTTTTCTTATAAATGTTGTAGTATTATATTCTTCGGTTTAATTCTTAAACTTTAAACCAGAGAGAAACATTCTTATTTTAAAATTTAAAATTTAAGAAATAATTTTTAGATACGATATGATTTTTTTTCACATTTCAAGCAAGGAATGTTACATTTTATATATATTTTTGATATACGAATGTTACTTTTTATATATTTAAATAAATAAACCATTTATAATTTATAAGATAAAATCAATTATTTCATTATATTTATATTTAAAAATCAAAGTAATATATACATTATATTTATAAAATAACATTTTACTTATTTTGTAAATTTTAAAATATAAACATTTTTTAATGAATTTTAAATAATTTCAATTTTTTGAAATATTTTATGTAAAAATATCCATCATATATCGGATATATATATTTACGATACATTACATTATGGATATTGGGAGAGAATGGTTTTAATATATACATTATTTATAAATAACATTTTTAATTATTTTATCAAAATTTAAAATTATAAACATTTTAATGAATTTGAAATAATTTATATTTTATTATTATGTAAATATCGTGATATATCTTGATATATCGGATATATCGAATTGTTCGATATATCGGATATCGGGCTTATTGAATAAGATATATCTCCGATTCTTTACATTATCGCATATCAGAAAATCGAAATTAATATACACATTACATTTATAAATACATTTTTACATATTTTATCAAAATTTAAAATTATAAACAATTTTAATTAATTTTAAATAAATTATATTTATGAATATTTATGTAAAAATATTCACTTCGATATATCTTCTATATCAGATATATCGTAAGTCAAATATGATATTTTAGTTCCAATATGTTAATTCTTGAGTAAGGTAAGAGAATGAAGGAAAATATGAAACAAAATTTGTGAAAAAATGACATAAAATTTAAAGTCTATTAAATTTGTGAAAAAATAGAATAAATATGGAAAGACATGAAATAAGATTGAAAACATGTAAAAATATAATATAAATAGGGATTTAGTAAATGGTTAGAAAACTTATATTAAAACATGATTATAAAGTTGGGAAATTAGGTATTTTCGTTTATCCAAGGATAATTATTTGCTACATAATATGAGAAAAACATAATAAAAATATCATATCTATATATTACCTAACTAGATTTAGACCATATGTAAAAGACATATTTTTCCATTACAAATCAATGTTTATTATATTATAATTAAAGTATTTAATTTATAATATTTTTACTT